>JBAMYA010047272.1:0-10500 GCA_037176975.1 Arrhamphus sclerolepis | reverse complement strand
GACTTGGTTCTAACTGATGGACCTGAAGTCAAGTCCTGAACCATCTTCCCCCCAAACCCAGTTCTATCTGACCATTCCTTAAGCCCATTATTATAATCTCAAAGTAGATAAAACTCAGACAGTTCCTATCACAGTTTAAAGGATACCGACGGATTATAAGATCTCGTCAAAGTCCGAAAAAATATCAAGATATTTTGCGCCTATCGCCCACCCCCAGTTATCGCCCACCCCCAATAGTATTTACCCTCAGGCCAAAGGTGGTTGGGATAGGAGGATGGAAGGATGGATGGATAGATGAATGGAATGATTGATTGATGGAGGGATGGATTGAAGAACTGATGGAAGGATGGACAGATGGAAGGATGGACTGAAAGATGGAAGGGATACATGGAAGGATGGAGGGATGATGGACAGATGAATTGAAGGATGAATGGAAGGATGCAAGGATGGATGACGGATGGGTGGATTATGGACAGTTAGATGGAAGGATGGATGATGGATTAAAGGAATGAATGATAGATGGAAGGATGAAAGTGATACATGGAAGGATGGATGATGAATAAATGGATGGATTGAAGAATGATGATGAATGGATGGAAGTAAGGATGTAAGAATGGACTGAAGAAAGGAAGGAAGGAAGAAACAAAGGATGAAAGCACAGATGGATGGATGAAGGATGGAAGAAAGGAATGAAAGATGGATGGCTGGATGGATGAAGGTATTGAATAGATGGATGGAAGGATGGATGAAGTAAGGAAGAATGGATGGAAGGACAGGTGGATAGAAGGAAAATGGAAGAAAGGATTGAAGGATGGATGGCTGGATGGATGAAGGGTTGAAGAATAGATGGATGGAAGGATGATGGACGGATGAATGGAAGGGTGTTCTGCTTTGGCAGAAATCCATCTACATACAACAGGGTCGTCACAGGAAACTCTGGGCTGATGTGTCTGGAGCTCCAGGTAACAAGACCTCACCAAAGAGAAGAGAAGAATGAGACCAGAAAAAGGGGAGGCAGGTCTTCTGGACCTTCTGGACCTCATTTGTGATAAGATACTGTGAGGACAAACACCTCTTTTTCAGTTCAAATTTGGATTGAGTTTATTTTAAGAAACCACCCTGGGATCAAATATATTTTTATTTTGATATAATAAACACGTTTCTCGGTTCAATAACCCACACGTTTTAAAGAAAAGCTTGTATGACCAGTTGTTGTCATTGTGGGGTTTATTCTAGCAGAGATAATTCAGGCTTTTCTGAATACTTAAGCAGCAGCCCTGAACAAAGAGCTGTCTGACTTCTGTCTCCTACTTCTCAGACTGAAGTGAATGACTTCAGTAAAAGCCGGAGATGCCAACAGTGACGTAGATGTGCTGCATTCACAGATGCTGGTTTGTCTGACCTTCATCAGACATTGAGTGGAGGCCTTTAGGAAGGGTTGGGGTCTGAGTTTTAGGTTTTTACGGGTACGTTACCATGTTCAGAGGCTTCAGTAGCAGGTCCTAGTCACATCTGAGCTGTTGGTGAAAGCTGCAGACCCCAGCTGCTGCTGCTGCTGCTGCCAGTCACGATCTGTGAGTCACACGTATGCTTCCATTGTCGGACATACCTGACCTTCTCTTACCTGCCTTCAGTGGCATGTTTCTCCTGACTTGGCCGGTCCTCTCGAGCTCCAGCTGGGCAGCTAACTAACAGCTAGCCCATTTCCGTGATGCGCTTGTATTTTTTTTTTTTTAAGGCCTAAAACCAGCTTCACTCACTTTTCAGTTGAGGACTCCTTGGCGCCTTCATTGTGCCCGTCCCCTTTGGAGCAAAAGCCTCTGGAGCATTTAACGGGGTGCTGCGGAGCTCTCCAGCCGGAGAACGCCCTCCCTCTGTCCGCCGACCTCCCGTCCTTCGCGGCGGTGCTGAAGCCGGCGGCGGCTGCAGGTGCCGCTCTGGCTCTACCTGTCAGCGGCCGCTTCAGCTGGCTCTGAAACAGCTCCCTGAGCACGACCGTAGACCGAAGATGTAACATTTCCAACACCGTGGAGGAGCCTGGCTGCTGCTGGGACTATTACTGGGACCGCTGTGGTTCACTGGTTTACCGGTGAGATGTCGTCGTTCTCCTTCCACTAATGGGTCTCTCAGCAGCTGAATCACAACCAACCTTTCTCACCTCGCCTACTGTGATTGGAGTAGCGCTTCCCATATCGGCATGTGATTGGTCGAAAGAGGTTGTCAATCACTCAAACGTTCTCCCCTACTGTTTTACCGTACTGTGTACAATCTTCTTTCGGTCCCTCCATTACTATAATATAATATAATATAATATAATATAATATAATATAATATAATATAATATAATATAATATAATATAATATAATATACCCACAGTGATACCTGTTTTAATTTGTCATTTGTTTCTACAACCAAAGGTACTACTTATCTTTTTTTTTAAATAAATAAATAAAATAAAATAAATTCCAATTTATCTTCATAAAAAGAGACACTTGTCAGTATAATTGTGGGGGTTTTTTTTGTTTTTTTTTTTGTTTTTTTCTTTCTTTTTTTTTGGTTTCGTTTTAATTCTAAAACTAATATTTTGCCATTTAATCACAAGTTTCACAAAACCTCAACTTTTTATCTCAAATTTTTGGGTAAAATCTCATTTTTTTTCAAAATTTTGACTTTTTGAAGTCAAATGATGATTTTATGTCACACAGTTGAGAATCTTGTCGAACTCCAACATGTGTTAAGCATTATAATCAGAAATCTTTTTTTAAACTCAATATTACAACTTTAAAAAAAAAAAAAAAACTGTTTTCATACCTACTTTCTCGTAAAATTGCAACTTTTTAAAAATAATTATACATTTCTGTTGTAAAAATCTGAAATGTTTGTCTTTTAAATTGTGACTCAACATGGCAACATTTTTGTTTTGAAATACTGACATTTAGAAATTTGAAACTTTTTGACACAAAATTAAGACTTATTTGTAAAATTATGAATTTTATATTATTTAAATTACAAATAGCTATGTTACTAATCTCCATAGGGGAAATTCAGTATAAATACAAATTTGTATCCTAAAATCAAAATATTTCTTTCTGTTCCTCATAAAAAAAAATTTTTTTTTTAAATTCCAACTTTATGTCCTAAATTGTGAGCTTCTTATAACTGTAACTTTCTTTCCTAAAATCAAGATTTTCTGTAAAATCACAAATTTTGCAGTATTGTAACTTTTTTTTGTTATAAAATAAAATGTATTTTTGTCAAAATCTCAAATTTAGCTACAATTTGAGTTTGTTTTTTTCTACACATAATTAAAACTTTATTGATTTTGCTGTTGTTGCAATTCTCACTGAACTGTAACTTTTGAACTTAATATGGGAACTTTTAGTAGTAAAATATCGACTATTTTCATCTTCATGACATTTGTCAAAAAAATATGAATTTTGTATAATTGCAACTTTATTTCCTAAAATCAATAATTTTGCTGTAAAATTGCAAACTTTGCAACTTTTTGTGGCAAAGCAAATCTAAATTTTTTGTTTCAGTGTTTGACATGAAGCTGCTAAAGTTGTAGCTACATTTCGAATAATTGCAACCTTCTGTCCTAAAATCTAGAATAATTGTTGTAAAATCAGTAATTTCAAAATTTTTTGTTTTAAAAACTACATTTTTATTATAAAATCTCAAATTCACAAAGTTGTAACTTTTTTCATAAAGTGACAACTTTATGTTTCAAAGGTGCCAATTTCTTCTTACTGCAATATTATTAAACTCAGACTTTCATGAAACCGACTTTTGAAGCAACTTTGCAACTTCCTTCGACAAAATAATCACTGTTGACACAAACTTGTGACTTTGTGGGAAAAATGTGAATTTTTTTATTAATTTAAATTTAATGTCCCTAAAATCAAACTTTTTCATGTAATAATAATTTTGCAACTTTTTATTGTAAAGAGCTAAATATTTGTCATAAAAATCTCAACTTTAACAAAATCACAACTTTATGACATTGTAATGTTTGGACAAAAACAAAAAAGGTTTTTTATTATTTTTACATATATATTTTTTAAGTTTTGTTGTAAAATCTTAACTCACAAATTGCAGTTTTTTTTTAATGTCAGAATGTTACTTTTGATGGTGAAACTGCTGCTCAACAATGAAATCATGTTGCAGATTAATATTAGAGTCCTGCTGGAACATAGAAAGTGACTTAAAGTGCAGAAATGATACAAATGTCCCTGCGTTTTGTGGAGTTTCACAATAAAAGCCTCTAAAAGCCCAATAAGATGAATAAAGGTAGGATTTCATAGTATTGCTTAACTATGCACTGTATGCTTTTTGGGTCAAAGTACCACATAGATAGAGTAGAACATCCTGATTAACTTGAATATTTAGGGCTGCAGACCTGAAATTAAATAATGGTTCCATTGGTGGTGTAGAATATTCCCATTCCTGGGATCTGGCTGATCTGAAGTCTTGTTTATTTCATTTCATTATATTGTTTATGAGCTCCCTGAAAGCATTTAATTATAAAAGCTCGTGTGAACACGTCACACTGATGCCTTTCTATGTGTAGCAGAGTAATGATGGTAACTGTGATTCGTTGTTCTCGTCTGACACCTTGTGGACGGTTTTGGTACTTGCATCCAACCATGAAGCAGATTTCTCAGCAGAAGGCGCTCTCTTAAAATAAATAAATAAATGGATGACATAAAAATAGCTAGAGCTCCATCTTCTGGATGCAGCAGAGATAAAGCTCCAGAGCAGGTCAAATGAAAAAGTGTTTCCACCTCTGAAGCGTTTCTCTTCCTGGATGCTGATGTTCACTTTAAAATCTGCGTTTAAAAAGAAATTCCTTTTAAGGAGATCCATATTACAGATACTGGCTCTTCCACATGAGTCAGACTGCATGCTTTGATGCTTGTTTTGACCTCTTCCGTGGCCGCTGTGGGTGGAGTTTGACAAACAGCTTAAAATAATGACCTACTAAAGAGATTACTCACTGGAAAATATCCGCTGAGTCGCTTCACTTTACTTTTTTGCATCTCCCAGGTTGTTGGTTTTTTTGTTTTGCTCTTTTTTGGAAAAAAAAAAGAGACTTTATCTGAATCTTTGTAAACTCCGCCCACCAGGATCTCCAACTAGGATAAAACAAGCAGACTAGAGCTGACTCGTAATGCCTCCTCTGAACTTGGACATGAAACATTCATGAGGCTTCAGCAGATCTGCTTTCCGTGTGATCAGATGCAAAAAGGGGACTTCCAAAAAAAAAAAAAAAAAAGAAATAAACAAACCAAAAGAAAACACTTTTAGTTTTTGTTTATGAATATTTCTCTTTTGTGAGCTTCTAAAAATGAGCAGGATTAAAGGTTAATATGCTGAACAAGCGTGCTGAGGTTAAAGGTTTAAAGTAGATACTTCAAAGATGCTGTTTGTTTCGTTCATGATCAGGTTTTACAGGCATCTCCATCATGAACCATGATGACCAGTAAATGGAAATGTAGAGATAATCCACCCTCCCACAGCAGCTTTACTTTCCTCTCATTTACATTAAGCTCAAGTCTCTCTGGAAGGATGTTTGCTGCAAAACCTTTCCATAAAAACAGAGGAACCCCAGAACTCGCTTTCAAAATAAAAGCAGCCATCCAAGTTTACTTTTGAGCATTTTCATCAATTACAGGGGTAAACCAGAAAACAAAGGAAGGAAGGGAGACAAACAAGGCGATCCCGACTAAGCTGCAGGGAGGAGAGGCGATAATTCACCGACGCCCACACCTTCTCTAAAGCAGTCAGCTTCCTGCTCCGTTCAAACTGAGGGTGATGGGTGCAGATCCCTCCCACGCTGCTCAGCGGCTGGCTTCCGCCCACCGCCTGTGGAGCCACCGCCCACCTCCAGCCGTTGCCACAGCAACA
This sequence comes from Arrhamphus sclerolepis, assembly GCA_037176975.1. Lineage (NCBI taxonomy): Eukaryota > Metazoa > Chordata > Actinopteri > Beloniformes > Hemiramphidae > Arrhamphus > Arrhamphus sclerolepis. The sequence goes on along the minus strand of JBAMYA010047272.1, from coordinate 4,592 downwards.
CATCATCATCATCATGAGTGACTTGCACTGGAAGAGGAGGAGGAGGACCAAGAGGGGGGGTGGGGGGTGGAGCTGGGCTGCCACTGTGAACAGCATTCAGCGTGGGTGTTCATGAGCTGAGCTATTCTCCAGAGAAAATCTGTCTTCATGTGTGTGTGTGTGTGTGTGTGTGTGTGTGTGTGTGTGTGTGTGAGGAGCGGGGGGTGGGGGTGGGGGTGGGGGGGAGAAGATGATGGGAGGCATGTGAAAAAGACCTGCGTCAGAGTGAGTCATCAGCCAGTTTCACAATGTGTTGATGTGACGCTGATGCAAATGGTCTGAGCAGGGAATCATTACAGAAAAGAAGAGAGAAGAGTAGAGAAAAGAAGAGAAGAGAAAAGAAGAGAAGAGAAAAGAAGAGAAGAGAAAAGAAGAGAGGAGAGGAGAGGAGAGGAGAGAGGAGAAGAGAAGAGAAGAGAAAAGAAGAGAAGAGAAGAGAAAAGAAGAGAGGAGAGGAGAGGAGAGGAGAGAGGAGAAGAGGAGAGAAAAGAAAAGAAAAGAAAAGAAAAGAAGAGAGGAGAGAGGAGAAGAGAAAAGAAGAGAAGAGAAGAAAAGAGAAAAGAAAAGAAGAGAAGAGAAAAGTAGAGAAAAGAAGAGAAGAGAAAAGAAGAGAAAAGAAAAGAAGAGAGGAGAGGAGAGAGGAGAAGAGGAGAGAAAAGAAAAGAAAAGAAGAGAGAGGAGAGGAGAAGAGGAGAGAAAAGAAAAGAAGAGAAAAGAAAAGAAGAGAGGAGAGGAGAGAGGAGAAGAGAAAAGAAGAGAAGAGAAAAGAAAAGAAGAGAAAAGAAGAAAAGAGAAAAGAATAGAAGAGAAGAAAAGAGAAAAGAAGAGAAGAGAAAAGAAGAGAAGAGAGGAGAAAAGAAGAGAAAAGAAAAGAAGAGAGGAGAGGAGAGGAGAGAAAAGAAGAGAAGAGAAGAGAAGAGAAGAGAAGAGAAGAGAAAAGAAGAGAAGAGAAGAGAAAAGAAGAGAGGAGAGGAGAGGAGAGGAGAGAAAAGAATAAAATAAAATAAAATAAAAGAAGAGAAGAGAAGAGAAAAGAATAAAATAAAATAAAATAAAATAAAATAAAAGAAGAGAAGAAAAGTAAAGAAAAGAAAAGAAAAGAAGAGGAGAGAAGAGATTCCCTAAAACTGCAGCGCCATGTTGCAAAGAGGGCGGGACTAAGCTGTCAAAGCTTCGTCCTAGCTTGTCTCTGCGGCTACCTGTCAGTCAAGCACGTCAAATGATCTGACATCTGATTGGTCGGCTTTATTGTTTAATATAAATGTATCTGATGTGGTACAAAAGAATGCAGCTCCGTACACAGATGGAAAAAAAAAAAACTTTTGTTCAGGCTGTAAAAATGTTTAATTCTGCTGCAAAGTTGAGATCGCTCTGTTTTGGAGCCAGCCCCTAGTGGTCAGTGGAGGAACTGCAAGGTAAAGCATGCTGTTTGTCTAATAACAAGATCAAAACCTCTCTGACAAGTTTAAAGAGGATTCACACAACAGAATGCACCACACCATAGAGTTCAAAAAAATAAAGTTTAATGTTTATGTGCTGTATAACAAATAAAATATATTAGTGTTTAAAAAACAGGTGCATAACTAGGTGAAGCCTAATCTATCACTTTACAATAAACAGTGAGGGTGACGACATGCGCGTTTGAGCCCATCAGGATCAAAACTCTTCAGCCGCAGCGAGCCGCGTTTCTACGCCTGAAGGCCTCGCCAGATTGGAAATACGTGAAGAGAGTCTTTAAATACAGTTACAGTGCTCTGTGCACAAAACAACAACAACAACAACGAAAAAAAAATAAAATAAAATAAAAACGTGAGAAAACATTTCCCAAAGAGCTGCAGGTGGCTTCCCACCCAGGTGACAGACGTACAGTTACTGAGCACATGACAGAACGATGCTTTTAGTACGCAAACGGACATAAATATTGCATTGGTCTCTGAGTGAGGCTAAACTATGTGCAGGAAGCAAAGGGAGGGAGTCGTGTGGACCAAACAGATGTATTTACAAACAAACAAACACTCAGCTGTCATGGTTCTACCTCTAAACAGCAAGAACACGCTGGCCATTACAGGTGGAGCAAACACGATTAAGAGCTAAAAGGCTAAAAGCATGTTTTTATATACCCGGCACGTTCACATAGTTGTATTTTTTTCCTCAGTGACACTTAAGATTATTATTTTTTTGTTTGTTTTGTCTCTACGTACATAAACACTGTATTGACACCAAAGTTACAGCAAAGTTACACTCGACAAAGAAAAGCCTGGTTTTGACAGATTAGGCTATCAGTTATCATATTTACAGGCCGCCGCTCCGACAGCAGCAGCAACGCCGCTTCTCCGCAGAAACAACACAAAGCTGCGCCGCGTCTTCCTCAAAGACACTCAGGCATCTTTAATCCTGAAACGCTCCCCGTCTGCAGATGCGTGGTTCTGCTCCAACAGCAGTGTTTTGCTAAATTACAAAGTGAAATGAAGCAATTAGCTCGGCCTCCGGCATGCCAGCCCGGCCGCGCTGCCAAGACGAACGACGGAGGTCCCTCGCTGCTCCTCCACAACAGATCCTGTACGTCCTCCTCACAAACGACCTCCCATAAATATACACGAGACGAGAGCGAGGAAGGGCTGATCGGTCCTGTCTATCTGAAGTGAACAAGACGGGATTTAAAATAACCCGCTGCAGGGGCTGACGCTGAACTCTAAAGCTGGGTGATGGTCTGAAGGCCACCACCAGCATCACAACATCCTCACAACGCCATGAATCCAACGCCACTGAAGCTCAAAGAGGAGCCGAGGCTGATGGGGATGTTTCTGCATGAAGTAAAGACCACAAACAGTGAGACGGGGACGTTTTAGTCAGGCAACGCTCCACTCTCCTGATCCAAAACCCTAAAACGATGCTCCAGATCCTCCACATGAGGAAGATGATGCCATGAGGTGGTACAGACTCCCTGAGTGGGTGTGGTTTGAGTGCTGCAAACGCTCCATGGGTGGTGCAAATGTAGAAGTATACGTTTATCGAGGTTGGAGACTTTCAACTTGGGGACCAGGAGATCATTTCTCAAGGACGGTTTTGGAGCAAAAGGAAAAAAAAAGGATCAGATCAGACGGGATGATGCGTAAAAGCTGAAAGCTTTTCGGTTTCCTGGACCGCTTCACGAGGCTGAGATTCAAGAAAGTTAAAGGAAACCGAATTTTATGTCTGGACCTGACAGACCAACAGAAAACCTGCAGAATCTTCACAAAAAAAGACACGTAACAAGGTCTGGAATGGTAACGGAGGTGGCAAAGGGTCACCAAGATGCTGAACGTCCACACTTTCAAATCCACGGTTGGGTGGAGGTTCAGCCCCGGCGGCGCAGCCGTCCGCAGAAAGCAACAACTCCCAGGTAGAGGTAAAGAGTTCACAGATGTCTGCAACAGTTCGCTCTTAAATTACACACATCTAGTCGACACACAAAGACCCGCAGAGCACCGAGGGCTCTCTCGGCGAGCTCTCTACGTGCTTTGGCAAATACTTTTCAAAACAAAGAAACAAAAATCAGAATAAAACCAAAGAAAAATAAATGCTATTCATGAGGCAACGTCGGTTGTTAAGGCTCTACTGTGGCTGTGCTTGCTTAGTATCTACTGACGGGTAATAACTGCATACTGTCAAGTGTGAGTAGAATGATGGGGGGAGGGGTGGCGAGGCAGGAGGCACTATGTGGAGTCTTCTGGCTCTGACTTGATGGTCTTCTTTTCTGCGTTGCTGCTCGCCCGCTGCGACGTCCCGTTTTCTGGAGGCAGACAGAGAGGATGGAATCATCAGCATAGAGGTTCGTAACATCAAACAGAGCAGCTCAGCTGATGTCGTGGACTCAAGTGCACCTGAGGCTGAAGGTAGCTGCTGGTTTAGCTTCAGCACTTCGACTCAAAGCTACAAATCAGCTAATTAATCCCCCCGTTTAGAGCATATATGTGGAAGCACGTGGAAGCGATGTCACAGAGAGCTTTAACGCCGATTGGCCCGTTGGGTCACTAACCTGTTGCTGGTGTTTTGGTCTCATCTGTGCTGTTGTTGTTGTTGTTGTTGTGGTTGTGATTGTGGTTGTGGTGGCGCTTCAGCTCATTGGCCAGCTGCTTGCCCAGTGGGAGGTCGCCTTCCTGCATGCTCTGACTGACCACCCGCAAGTTGATTGGTCGTTCGTCTGGAAAAAAGGAAACGATAAACTTCGTGGTCTCAGAGCACAGAGGGACTGATAAAAAGAAAGGTCAGCGGTTTCGTAAGGACACGCCCCGTTTAGCTTCAGGTGCTTCACAGAGATCACAGGTGTCAAACTCTGTTTCTTCCTGGGCCACAGCATCGCCATGGTTACCGTTAAAGGGCCACATCATCACCATGGTTATCATTAAAGGGCCACATCACCACCATGGTTACCATTAAAGGGCCACATCACCACCATGGTTACCGTCAAAGGGCCACATCATCACTATGGTTACTGTTAAAGGGCCACATCATCACCATGGTTATCATTAAAGGGCCACATCACCACCATGGTTACCATTAAAGGGCCACAT
>JBAMYA010047271.1:0-10501 GCA_037176975.1 Arrhamphus sclerolepis | reverse complement strand
AAATAAATATAACATATATATATATATATATATGTGTGTGTATGCATATAATATGTTATAATTATTTATTAACATAGAACCAAGTTGCATAGAAAAAAACAACAAACTTCAGTAATGCTTACATCATTTCTGGAATAAACTCTAACAAACTGTTTTCTAAAATTATAAAGACAGAGCCACGACCCAATAGAGTTAGGTCATTTTTTAATACCGCAAAAAAAAAAAAACATGCTTTGCACGTGTTACAAAAATGTTTTGAACAATAACTTGTATATAACTGTATATAACTATAACTGTATATAAATATAGGTTGTTCTTTTTTCTTTTTATTGTGCTCGCCGCTGATTGCACAGACAGAAAACAATAAACCTCAGATTCCCTGTGAAAATCAGGTTCATGTGCAGCCCAACTCTGCTGCAAATCTGCAGACACACACTGTCTCTGCAAGAAAGGGAGAAAAACCTCTCAGGACTCTTAGCCTGTCACATGTTCTCCTTTTTTCTGTCTGTGATCTCACAATTGACTGATAAAGACATAGACTACCCATGAAATCCTTTATAATATAGAATAGTTCATATTAGCCTTATCTATTAATTGGAGGGTTTAAAGTGCTAAAACATGAAGAAAACAAAAACTGTAAAGCAATATTTCAGCGATAATAAACTTACCTATGTGGCAATGTCAGAATAAGCACATCAGTCACATTATTTTGAAATCATAATTCTGTGATAAAACATGGACCTCATGTTGACTGACATTTGCATTTTTAGACTGAATACATCAGAGCAGGATTACAAGGTTGATCTTGTTCCAGATGTTCCACCTGCTGCATTCTTTTCCTGGAATATGGCAGAAAGGCAGAACCATAACACACACAAATGAATAAATACATAAACTCTGGGCTCCGTCCACAAAACTGTCACACACACACACACACACACACACACACACACACAAAACAAATAAACAAACAAAAAAATCTGTAATCTATATTAGCCATGACATTATTAAAGTGATCAAGTAATGTCTTTAAAAACTGCACCATAATTATTGACAATAAAATAAAATAGAATAAATCCAACTGGTACTTTTGCAAAACTGGGAAACTCACAAAATACAGTTTAAATAAAAATACAAACGCGTACACGGATATGTGTGCAAAGTTAAGCAAGGCTTGACTGATTTGTGATCAGATTAAAAGCATGGATGAAAGCACTTATAAGAAATGGAGGAGGGTTTCCTTTATTTCTTCAACAGTGTTGCTGCTTCACACTTCCTCATGTTGTGCTCTTGTTGGGTGGCCATCTTGGCCTGTTTATGCATTTGAGCAAAGATCAAGGTTTTCCCGCGCTGAATAAACCACATTCTCCAGTTAAAAGGCTCCCTCAGGAGATGAATTAATGAAGAGGTTTCACTGCTTCTTTCTTTCTTTTTTTCTCTCTTTGAGCTCTTGGAACGTTTTGAAGCAGTGGAGGCTCCTCACAAGAAGGAAGGGAGGCCTCCTCTGAAACTTCACTGGGGAGACTTTTACATGATGAAAATAAAGCATCAATTAAATATATTCAAGTTTTGTGTTGCATTTATTGTTGAGTAGCTAACGTGATAGATCAGACCAGCTAACAAGTGAAGCTTAAAATATGAAATAAATAACCGTTCAGATGGAGTTTATTACCTGTTTTCAGGTGAAATCCAGTTCCTTCTGTAACCATATCAATGTAGACTGTTACACATAGTTAAAAAAGAAGTTTAATCATTGGAGAGGACATACATTAAGACCTGTTTGAATATACACTTTGAGAATCAAAGTTTGGAATGAAGAATAGAATAGAATAGTCATTTGTTGTCGTTGTAACATGTACAATGAAATTAAAAATAAAAGGTCAAACAGCCAGTGCATCCCCATTAATCTAGCTAATGCTGCAGTAATAAATACAAAAGCAAAACACAAACACATCCATTCCTTCAGTAACTGCACAATCCCATCTCTATGTATGCATTATGTTAATGTTAATTATATGATATCAGGCTTCAGGTGCAGAACTGGGCTACTTTACTGGGGATATTGTTAGAATGAGCTGAAATGAAGACTCAGATGCCCTGGGAGAAGTATTTTGTTGGCCTTGCATTTGGTTTCTACAAAGAAGCAGTTCAACAATATACTTAAACTTCTGAAACTGATGCTAACTATTCCCACAGCCGTTTTCTTGTTTAAAACCACTGAAAACTTACCTGCACAGCAAAAAAGAAAAAAAAAAAAGTCTCATAAACCTGGTGACTATTTCTCAGGAGTCACTTTTAATAAAGGAATTAAATGAAGGAAAACTGGTCCACTAGCAGTACCTGGTGAGTCAGAATATGTTCCACTCAATTACATTCGCTTGAAGCAGCATGATACATAACATTTTTAAGTGTTGATTGAAATGCTGGGTTCAAACTGCTGATGCTTGTATTGTTAGGCAATTTATAATCCCGGCTGCTATTGGCTTTTATTGACAATAAAATATATTCAAGCAGAAATCTGCTCTTCCAGTTTCACGTCCTGTGCATTGATCTCAGTGAAGTGTTTGGTATAATTAAAAACCTTTAAAGATTTTTTTTGCATCCCTCATTGCTACTCTGGGACAGAATACACACATTAAATGTCAGCATTAAGTCCTGGTCACACAGGAGCTCTGTGGCCCAGTTTTACTCCGACCTCAGGTCTCACCACGAGAGTTTCGAAGGTGGAGCACTTGCCTGCACTGCCTCCTCTGCTGGATTCCTGACCACTTGATCGTGTGAGGATTTGAGATCACTCTAGAATCATGTGGTAGTCTGCACCTTTACACCACCTAATATGATGGAACATGGGCTTGGTCCATACTAATTAATGAGCTGCAGGAGTGCATCTCATTAATTCACTAACATACACACATTCTTACAAACAAATCCAAACTGTACGTGTTTATGAATCTGAAGCAGGTTTTTAGAAATGTGATTTATATGTAAATCTATTCACACATTTACAAATATTTCATGAATGTGACCCAATATGGAGGGGCATGTATGTTACAAGAGTCAATCGGCAACAAAATCTGTTGGTATAAAAATGGACGCAATCCTTTTGGGTCTCTACTATGTTCTATTCTTTGATATATTCATTTTTAATAAATTAAAACCTCACACAACATTGAAAGTGGATGTGCCTTGAACTTTCTTTTCAAAAGGAGCTGACGTTTAAAACAACATAATGCACATCTCTCTGTAGGCACGTTTCCATTAGCAAGGGTCAAGTTAGGAGGATGGAATTATAGCAGTGCTGACCTCCTTGGTTCTTCTGAGGTGCGTTTCCACTAGTGGAGGTTCTGGGTAGTTTTTCAGCTGCTGGATTGTTGCCATTACTGGAAGCGGCCTTGCATAAAGGCTTTCAGGAACCTTTGTGGGGCTGAAAAACTTTCCTGTTATAGGAGATGTAAATGCTAAACTGGTGTTGACTTGCTAATTGGGTATGTTGACGTCATTCAGCTGCCTAATGTCCGCTTCATATACGATTCATCTTTTCTGATTCAATGCCACCATTTTGCATTAAAAAAAAACGTAAAAAAAAAACAAAAAAACACTCCAGTCATCTTTAACTCTTTTTATGTGTCATTTTAGTTTGTTTTTCTGCCTCTCTTTCTTTGTTTTTCTGGGCATCTTCTTCTTATCTTTTCTTGACAGTTAACAGAGTGAAAGCAGCGTGCTACCGCCACCTTGTGGTTTGGAATGGTAACTTACATGCAACTAACCCTGTCACTGTAAGTGGAGACACGTCGGCTAAAAAGGCTGAGGAGGGAGTTGGCCCTTGTTAGAGGTCCCAGTCTGGCGAAACCTGAACCTTCAGTTGTCCATTCTCCACGTCCAGTGACTGAGCCACAGAGCCAGTTGTACTTAAAGTACCGATCCATGCCACCTGGTGGCCGTAGTGTACCACATTCGTTGTTTGTATACTGCCAATAGATACAAAGAAGAAGAAACGAAAGAATAAGAACAAGGAAAAAAACACTAAAATAAAGAGATAAACACTGCAGGAGCTGAGATGGTTACTGCCTTTCATTTTGCTGTTAGCTGTAATGGTGGCAATGAATGAGAATGCTCATGGAACACACTTTATAGGGTGACTGGTGGCCACCAGTGTTCTAAATGAACTCCAGCAATGAGCTACGGTACAACTCACACCAAGTTATTTTACAACTGTCAGTTCCACATTCCGACTCTGCTCAGCCTAAGCTAAAAAATAGCAGAGTTCTATCAACTTCCACTCAGAGGAAGCACTTCAACAAAGAGGGGACTATTTTGCATAAAATGACATGGAGTATGAGGTGAGGGTTGTGGGGGACAGTAAGAAGTTGGCAGAGTGACAATTTGACTCAGTGGGGTAGGAGGGGGTGGGGGTGGGGGGGTTGCTAATGGAGCTGCAGATGGGAGAATGTGGCAGCAGAGTTGACCCATACCAAACTTGAAACACAATTAGAATATACATGTCATATATACTCGCTTATGGGGTGTATACAAGTGTGTGTGCAAGAAAGGAGAATGAAATGAGGGAAAGAGAGAGTACCCTCAGAACACACATTAGCTGCGTTGGTAAATAGTCTGGCCTTTCAGTCGACCTGTTTTCTCCTTCTCAGTCACGCTCACACAAGCACATTTAGACACACACACCTGTCATGGTTAATGCAGGACTGGTGGGTAGGGGGCACGGAGCAAGATGTCAGTACTGTCATCAGGCAGCCAATGAAGTGCAGAAACCAGAAAGTGACAAGAAGTACTGTGTCTTTGCATGTCTGTGATGAGAGAAAGAGAGAAAAAAGACATGGAAAAAAAAGGTGAGCAATGAAAGGGTCAAGAAGTGGAGGGATATAAAATCTGTGACGGGAATAAATCTCAAAAACATGCTCTACCTCTGTTAATCATGTTACTGTCTGTCGGTACCTGTAATTCAAAGGTTAATACAGAAAGAATGTGTATATCTACATTTTATGTCTTATTTTATGTTTATGTTTATGTCTGCTACAACAGAAACATCTTCGTCTTATCTTTCCTGTTTTATTATTATTTTTATAGATACTAAATGCTGGCTTCCAGATTCCCACTGCTGCACATACAGCAAGTATTATCATATTGGATTTTTATTATATTCTTTATTAAGCAAATCACTTCACAATGATGACTGGACTACAAGATACAGGTCTTTGTCTTTCTTGGGTAACAGAAAACAAAAGCATAGATGGAGAAGCTAATTAAAGACCTGCTGAGACGTGTCAAATTAGGTTCTTTTGCAATATTTCCCTGAACCACTGACCACTTCTGAGTTTAAAAAAGTTCTTGGAAAAAAAACATATATATGGAGTGAGGCAAATTACCTGTAAATTTGACATTTGACAAGATTTTTGTGGCCTTTCTTTGCAGTTGAGAGACAGGAAAACGGAGCAGAGAGAGAACGGGGAAGACGTGCAGCATGGGGTTGTAGGCTGGCAGTCAAACCTGCAACCGCTGTTGCCTCTGTACGGGTTTCGCCTGCTCTAACCATTGCACCACCCAGCGGTCTGACTTTTCAGTTCCTTCACATCATTCATTGTTTGAAGTCTGCATAGGAAAACTTGGAAAGTAGTACCATCTTCACTCCATATATCCTTACTTCTTTGTAAAACAAGTGTTCCCGTTTACTTAGTCCAGTGTAATGGACTAAGTAAACACAACTGGTGATCACTGAATAAAATATAACTCCCTTACAGCTCCTTTTATCTATGATTTATATTGCCATACAGCTTTTTTTTGGTCGTCTATGGAGTCTATGTATTCAGTGCTTATTTCTCCACGGTCAGAAGCGCTGACCATATCAGGGGCAATGTGAGGTTTGGTATCCTGCCCAAGGGTGCATCGACATCTGGAGGGGCTGTGATTCAAACTGCTGTTAGGAGACCATTCTAACCACTGAGTCCTTGATGTCCCATGATTCAAGAAAGCGAGGTATGAATCGAGCGGCATGACTTTATTCACTTCTCTTGATATATCATTGAGATGTTACTGTTGACCCAGTGGAGCTGGTGCCTTAAGTATCTGACAGTACCACAAATTACATGGAAGTGTGGTGCGACTTACTGCAGCAAGGCTCTCCAACATGTGCACTGAGGCATATCTGGGATACGAATAAAAAAAAAAAAAAATCCTCCAGCCCAGAGGTGGTGTGGACACACACCAATACACCTCTGCCCAAGAAAGCAATTTCACCGCTGACATTTCATGCAGAGGACAGGGTGTTCTGTGCATGTAGCAGCTCATGTAGTCTCAAGCTACTACTCTGAAGAGGTGAGGTGCATAAAACAGACATTGGATCACATGACTCTCGCTGCACGAATCGTATTTTTCCAACGCACAGTAGTACTCCCAAACACCTTCATGGCAGTTCTGACCAACTTTTCAATCATGAGATTTTTTACATTCCTTCCTCAAGTGCTGGAAGCCGTCGTTTTTACGACGGTTTCCGTTCTTCATGTGAATGTGTTTACAAGCTAATAGATGGAACTAGGGAGAAAAGTAACCCGAGTGTGTTTCTTCTCGTGAAGTCTTTGTTTCACTATAATTTACAGACATTTATTCACAGATGTATCATCAAAGGCTTGCGTTGTATAACATTCTGCACTGCAGTCGAACCAGTGATGGTGTTACTCCCCCTCCTTGTCATTCACGTTCATCACAACAACTGCAACAACTTCTACAACATGGTGGAATAAAAGTACATTTTCTGGAGTTGATTAAAGCAAACCCATGTGGAACTTTAGTTAATAAATCTCTGTTAACAGATTTGTCCTGTTAATGGATAAATGAATGGATATAAAAATATTTGTTATTAAAATAAAATGAGCAGGCTTCTTTATTAACAAGTCCTTCAATTTAAAATAGAAACTATTTGTTACAAAAAAAGGAGCAAGTGTGTTTGCTGTTGCTGACCTGGATGATGCTTTTCGCCAACATACCAACAGCTTCCTTTTTCTAACTTTTTTAGGCTAGCTGGCCCTCATGTACAATTGGGATCACATGCATGCACAAATGAGTGTAAATATTTTAAATCCTTCATTTTTGAATTTTTTTTATTTATTTTTAACTCTTTTGTCTGTCAACTTTAATTGCTGGCATGAAATAAAACTGTTTATGACATCAACGTTTTGCCTGTTCATTAAAATAAATACAGATGTAACATTAAGATCAGTGATGTTAAGAGTATGATAATATCATGAGGTTTTTTTAAAAAAAAAAAAAAAAAAAGTTTGTTAGTAGTAATTTAACAGTTAGTAGAGTGTTATTCCAACCAAAAGGTAATGTTCTGCAAAGGTTACCTAAAGGTTGTCATGTCAGTAACGTTAGGAGAACATTCAGGGAACCAAACTTATAACCTTGAGCTAACGTTGTATAAACATCAGGAAAACTTTCCACGTTAACCTTTAAACAACCTGAAACACTTCCAGGGAATGTTCCTGCAACCAACGCTCCCAGAACGTTCTGGAAACCAGAAATTGTTAGCTGGGGCAGCGGTCGCGAGCTGAAAAAAATCTTTCCTTGTTCTCGAATAATGCAGCACTAAACATCAGCCTATTTTAACATGGTATCCATGCTAGTTAGAGAGATCACTTGTTCACCTGCTGGTGCTACAGGCGACGTCATCAGCTCAATTATTCCCAAGACGAATCCACAACACCCCGATACATTCATGGTGCTCCCTGGAGATTCAAACCATGACTTTTTCTCTGCTACATGTCTAATATTGAAATGGTTCAATCAGTCGATTTTCTATTTCAGTTTCTTGTTCTTGTTACATTTTTAAACTGCAACAAAATCATTCCCCTTTAGAGACATAATTCAACATTATTTAAAATGTTTGGAGAGATGATTACCTGGAAAAGAGTGCGAAGTCTTCAAAGAATTCGTTAAGATTTTTTTGAGTATTGAAAAAAAAAAAGCTAGACTATGAATCTAGACGGTGAATATATTATTCACAGTATGTGGGACAGGAAGAAGACCTTTATTAAACCACCTGAGCTTAAAATTATCAATGGCTTGATGGCTTTATAAACATTCTTGGCATGTTTGTCTGACAAAATTCGTAACCATCACGCTTTACGGAAATATGCATTTGCTAAAAGTTTTTAGGTTATTGTTTTTATTTATTTATTTTATAGATCGCATGATATTTTTGAGCAGCTCCAACACTACACCTTTTATTATTATAAGGCCTCTGTCTAGACTGTTTAATCAATAAAACAATAAGTGGCTAGAGATTGCCTTCTCTGCAAAATAGTTTATATTCTGTAAATAGAAAGATAATGTTACTACATCCATCTCAGACTGATTACTTGAAAATTCAGTCATGCAGCATCTCTGAACACCTGATCTTCAGTGGTTATGTCTCAGCGTCAGTGTCCTAAAAAAAGATGACTCTATTAAGCATGACCACTATTATTTTCCTAAATGTATGTATTTCAGTTGCATTTGCTTTTCATCGCAATATTTGGATATATTTCAACCCATTAAGTTTCAAAATTACATCTACTTGATAGAGCGCTGGAGCCTTTCCAAGCTGAAATTAGAGAGGCAGAGTAAACCCTGAGTATGAAACCAAAGTGTGAACATAAATGGCTTCAGATGCACAGACAGATACATGCAGACACACAGCGGAGTGACAAATCAGACAAAGCAACAACCTCGTTTCATGTAATTTTAATCTTTACTCTACTAGCTCCAGACTAAAGCAACACACAGCTACTCATACATCCATGCATTAAGACTTTCTCCAACTTACAGCAAAGAAAGAATATAAAACTTTAAGAAGAAACTTGTTATAAACATAAAATTCTCAAGAACACACTAAAATTTAAATGCAAGATTCCTCGAATAAAATAAAAAGACTGACTTTATGCTTAAGAATGACATTGATCTCAAGCATGTGCAGGAAAATCATTCAAGCTATTTTATGCAATTGCCTTAATGTTGAATTGTTGACTGTATGATGCATTTTTAAGTACTTTAGCATTCTTGGCCATAATTTCCACATGCAGTCCCTTCTGCTCATACTGGTTCTCCAGTGCTGTAGCGTCAAGTGTTGCATGATGATAAATAATGTAATGATGCTGTTGGAAAGTTTGTAAATCAACTCAACTTCTATTTTTGCACTAACATGACAGAATGCATCAGTCTTGATTAGGTAACACCTTAGACATCAATCAAACTTTATTTTTATAGCACCTTTCATACCGCGTTCTGTTTACACCATATTGCTCAATTAGCCTTAGTTCTAGAAAGGAAAAGTCAAAAGATGGTGCTGTAGAAAAAAACCCAACAATATATAAACTGTAAAATGCTTTCCTTGTGCTTTACATGTTTTTTTTAGATTTTTGTCAAATGTTTTGAAAAGCTGTCATTACAACGATTCCTTTAACAGCTTCTAATATGCAAAAGGAAAGTGGAAAAATATAAACAGCTAAAGAAACTCCTTTAGTGTAAATCTCATCAAAGATGAAATGCTCAAAAATATTACACTCTAAACATTATTTCTCCATGTGGAGAAATGGCTCCTTTGAGAAGTAAGCCATTATTCTCCAACAGTGCCAGTTACTGCGTCATTAACCATGGCCATAACACCACATAATGACAGCATTTCACTATTTCCTAGAACTGTTTGGCCTGACATGACATGCCTGCAGAGGCATTTTTTTTCCACCCTGATAAACAAAAAATAGTTATGTTAGGAATCTAAATAAAAATAAGGCACACAAAACACTTGGGAGAGAAATATGTTACAGATGTGGCTAAAAGATCTTACAGATTTGGTAGCCTTCCATAATACGCAGAAAAAAAGACAAAAAAACAAGCTAGAATCCTCCACAAAATTGTTTGAAGCTGATAAATCATAAAGTCATCAATCATTATTTATTCCATGTTAAACACATATCAGATTTATTTAGCAAATGATGATACAAATAAGGCGATATTATCTTGCTGCACAGCCTTTAACAGCAATCGTTGCCATGCGAAATCAGCAACTTTCAGTGAGATCCAGCCAACAGGTATTGTGGTGCTTCATTCAGAACTTACGGCTCTTGCAGTCTCAGGTCTGTAGGGTTCCCTGTCTACAGTACTACAGCACATGTAGTGTTCTTTTCTTTGAAAGCTTCATTTCTTTTTGTCTTTTCATCTGTGAACGTAGTGCTGATGTGATTTGCCAGGCGGCCTCCTGATTGTTTTGGTGCTATCAGTTGACTATCCTTCTGAGCAGCATGTGGCCAAGTGTCAGAAGGTTGGCTACAGTGCCATGGAGCTTGTACTTGAGAATATTTATTCTTTTCACCCACTGGATTTGATTTTGCGTGGAGATGATCTTATAGGCTTTACCTTTTCAGTCACAATTTATGTTCTGATCACTTGGACAACTATTCTCTTTATTTACTCTGGTTCATATAATGCACATGGAGATAAACTGCACAAT
>JBAMYA010047270.1:0-10501 GCA_037176975.1 Arrhamphus sclerolepis | reverse complement strand
TATATACATACATGTATATATATGTATACATATATACATATACAGGTAAATATTACTATTTGTATTTTTTTTTTTAAAGAAAGAACAACAACAACAAAAAGAAAAAGTTTTAATTGCATAGTTCTTCTTCTCATATAAACCTGGACATTCATCCAGAATATAACACATACATCCAGCAAAACAAATTTCACATAGAAAATCTAAAGTCCTTAACTTTGTTTTAAAATATTTTTCAAATTAAGTCTATTGAATATTGAATCCCAGAAAAGTCTTCCTGAGGGTATAGTTACTCACTCTCTCTCTCTCTCTCTTTCTCTCTCTTTTTTTTTAAACAAATACTTTCAAGGTTTTGCAGAGGACGTCAGAGCTGCTGTGCCAGGTTTACATCTGGTGGAGAGACGCTGGTATTGCAGGTCCTGCAGGTCTGTAGCAGACAGGGAACATAAACAAGAAAATAATGTTGCACGAATAAAATTACTTCATTTTCTTCAGTCTTGTTTTACATTTTGTTTAATTATTTTCCAAATGATTTTGTAATGCAGACAGAAAGAACTAGAAAAAATTGGACCAAAACTTGTCCTGCAGTGGTTTAACGTTGTTCTGTGATTTGTCTGAGAAGCAGGTCAAACAAACTTCACAGCTGTGGACATTTTTTTTGCTTTCAACATTATATCTTATAAATCAATCCTCAATGGACTTAGCAGTAACAATACTGATAGCTGGACATTTGATAGTTTAGTTGACTATTATTAATTTGCAATAAAGCCTGTACATTCATATTCATAACCACTGCATTCGAGTTTTACTGACATTACATAATCCCGATTATCTATCCATCAATCCATCCAAATTAATAAATGGATTAACAAATGACTTCAGTTCAGGGATGTTCAAGGATTTACGTTAGGAGAAGTCTTTCTGGGGGTTTGAGGGGCCTCACTGGGATGCTGGGTGAACCAGTATTCTTCAGGACTCTGAAGTGGGGCTCCTTCCTGGAGGTGACCAGCTTCTAGCCAAAGCCTCCATCTAGTGGACAGACTCCATTATTGCAAATTTTCCTGCAGGTCTGCAGCTGACAGGTGAAGAGAGTCTTTTGAACTTTTACTTTGTGAATGCTTGAATTAAAATTAACCTATTTTATATGATATTCTGTACATCTTGGGGAAGGTTATGCACCCATGAATGTCAGCGCCACTGGTAAACAGGTCTATGTGGATGTGTTGGGAACAAATCTGTAGTCAAGTAAGCAGTTAGCATATGAATATGTGCGGTATCCTCAGCATCAGCTTGTTGCTGTGTCTACCTGCACACGTCATGACTGGAAATAGTTTCTGAAGCAGCCAACATACTTATTTTTATTTCAAATGCTGACTGCCTGGAAGAGTTTTCTGGGACAATACCACTATTTTATATTAATACAATGGATATAAAAAGTCTACACAGTCTCAGAAAAGTTGCAGGTTCTAGAATATAAAGACACAAATAACAACATACATGTCAGAAATGTGACATCTGAAATCTTCCAACAAAGATCCAGAGGGAAAATTGAAATATATTTAATAGCAAGGGACATTTAGATTAAAAAAACAAACAAAAAAACTCATGCTCAGCATTAACCAGTACATTCAAAATCAGTAAATGGCATACAACTGCCATCAATTTAATCATCTGATTAAAACCAGGTAAGAGACAGCTGTTGCTGCATGATTTGCATGAACGTTTGAAGAGTCATAGACGAAAAAAATCTGAAAAGTGCTAATCAGGAGAGAGATGTATTTCAGGGTCCAATTACATGTGTGCATGGTGAATGCATCTGCTCATTTCAGGCTGTAATCGCTTTGAAAAGTCATCAATCATGGTTACACACTCAGGGAGCTGTAGGTCGTGTGCATCATTCGGTTTCTGCGCAGTTTCAGGCAGCCACTCAATCATACAACTCTTTTCAGTCATCAAAGGCCACACACAAAACTACATGAAGTGGTGGATTGTCCTTTCAAAAGCAGTGTCCACAAAAGTAGATGCATCTCCTGATGGTGATATTTCGATTATAAGAGTGACGTCTGTCATAAATGTATCGTAAAAATACATGTGCTATGGCTGATATACTGACATGTACAATGAAGTTAGACCATGTTCTTCAACCTCATCACAAAGCCTTCTTATTGCTCTGAAGAGCACGGTCATCTAGACCGTTACATCCTCAACAGCTGGTGTACAGCAGCATCCTGTATGTGTCCGTTATATGTGGTTCGTAAGATGGTGAGGCCCCGAACAAAGCAGCTCAAAAGCAGGACGACTGAAAAAAAATAAATGAGAAGTTTTGATGGTAACTTTAAGTTGACAGTCTTTTAGAGTCAGCAAACAACTGACAAGCAGCAACAGCAAATGATGCCACTCAAAGTAATACAACAGTAACCCAAACCCAGAAAAAAAAGAAAAAAAGAAAAAGAAATGGACAGTTGAAAACTTCTGCATTTCCAGAGAATGTTGTTGGGAGCTGGAATATAATATTCAATATATAATTTCAAAAATCACGTTACATCGAAAGCTCAAACTTGGATTAAATTTACACTTGGATAGTAAAGGATAAATAAAATACTGTTTGTGGTTTATGAAAATCTTTATTCAATAATTGAAAATACAAAATTGAGCAACTTCAGTGCACTTGTGACAGTTAGACCATCTCAGACCAGATCCCAAATAAAAACCAAAATATGTAGACTGCTTAAACCAGGATCAAAATATATCTTAGACGGTAATAAGAAATATATAAAACATAGTTTGTGATTTGTAAAAACTTCATTCTGTTTGTGAAAATCTAAAATGGTTCCATTTCACTTCATTTTCATTGGTCCCAATATTAAAAATATTTTGTAAAACCAGACTTTCACAACAAATAATCAACTTTTTCAGATAATGTCATAATTAATCTTTATGTCTACATGAAAGTAGTCCACCTGTTAGTTAGTAGTGTTGAAGTGATCTTGTTAAAACATTTTTACAAAAAAAGTATTACTGGGAAAAGGGTGTGTATGAAATGCTGATTATTAAACTTTGGTTATTGAATTTAGATCATCAAGAAGATCCAGTTTTGAGTTACTAAACTTCTTGCTTGGATTTCTGACATGTTTTAAAAACCTCCTTTATTGTTCATTGATTAACAGATCGTGAGATAGTTTGGTTTCTTCAGGGGACCCAAAAGTTCTGTTCCAGGCAGATGTCGTAGCTGCATCGGCCTCATACAGCTCTGACATGAGCTGTAAGATGTAAACATATATTTTCTCCATGTGGTTGTTGTTCAGCTCAGCTGGAGCAGTCACGGCTCAGTACTCGACTCCTCACAGATTTCTTCTGTTTTTTTTGTCACATTTTTACATGTTTCACATCAAATACATTTTAATATCAAAGACAACCTGAGTAAATACAAAATGCCGTTTTTAAATGGTGATTTTATAATTAATAGTTAATCCACAGCTAGTTACTGGGTTGAAGGTTAGTATTTATTTTTTTCCATTTAGAACCAGAGTTTTTTTTGTTTGTTTTTTTGTTAATAAATGAAATAATCATTTTAAAACATAACTGACCTGAATGCTGGAGAAGAGAGCAGTCTGAATATTTCAGAAAAACATACTCATTAATAGAAAAGGACTACAAGCTGTCTTTTTTGTTTTTTGTTGAGAATTTCAATAATTTTAGAGTTATTTGCATGTCAGTATAACTTAAATTGTGTCACAAAAACACCAAGAGGGTCCCGGATGGTCTGGTGACATTTTTTCTCTGAGACAATAGAAATTTTAGTTGATTATTAATGACCACCAATCAATCAATCTGCTCTTGACTGAAATAACGGACTTCAACCCAGGGGTCATTAATAAATTAGCTAAATTCAAAGAAGGGTAAAGTTTTTATTCAGTTGGGTCAGTGGGGGTTGAGCCAAACCTGGTTACACGCCAGCCTTTAACTGCTGCAAAAACGTTTATCACCAACCGCCACCATTTCAGACCCTCTTGTGTCCTGGACAAATTGCTTGGACGAGATGAAGCAGCCTGAAGGACATCAGACTGCGTCACTCTTTCTGATGCTCACTTGGTTTGCTGTTCTGGTTCTGTGTAGCTGCCAGAGCTAGTTAACTACATTTATACTTGGTTATCAGAGTGAAAAAAAAAGTGAGAAAGAGGCCAAACATTATGAAAACTAGTAGAAAAAAGCAGTAACGGATGTGGCCATCTGATTATACAGGTACAGAAGGTGTTGCAGCTGGATGTTGTCTCTGTTGAGTTCAGGTTCATTTCCATCTGTTTAAGGAAGACAAAAAAAAAATCAAGAATTCTCATTTGATTGGTACAAACCATTAAACTAACCCCGATTCCCTTCACTGACCTCAGATTCTCCACGAGTTCTGACAGCTGCTGAGCTCCTGAACCCTGCAGCTTGTTCAGACTCAGGTCCAGATGTTTCAGATGGGACGGGTTAGACTTCAGAGCTGAGAGCAGGAAAGCACAGCCTTCATCTGTGATCTGACAGTCCTTCAACCTGCAGAGGGTATTGACATATCTCTTAGGCTTGGCTCATGCTATATGATTTTTGCAGTCGTGCAAGATTGGTGCAAGATCAAGAATTTGAACATGCACTGAATAGCGGCAACGACAGAAGGAAGCCTGGGCATATTTCAGGCTCTAGAGTGTTATCTTTCATCTCTGTGAGATGTACGAACAAAATCTTTAAGCTACGACTGCCTGTTTTCCATGGTTGTGCATCTTTGGCTGAGACAGCTGAAATCATACAGTGTGAACCCAGCCTTAAGACCCCATCTCAACCAGACTGAGGGAGGAATTGCCCTCAAGTAGGAACTCCATGTTGGATAAGAAAATCAATCTTCATCAAAGTTTCTTTAATTAAACATCTACTTAAAAAGTGTTGATCCCAGAGTACTATTTATAGACCTACATCCAATACGATTGTTCAGGATTTAGATCACATCATAGTCGAGAAACAGCAATGATGAAAGTCATCGGTGGTCTTCTCATGGCCTCAGTCAGTAGTATAGATATACTGGTCCTGTTAGACAGTAGACTAGTGTCTATACTGGTGACTTTTATGTTGTAAGAAAGACACCAGGACAGCCAGTAGCAACACTTCCACTACTATTTTTTCAGTTAAATTGGCGGATATCCACGGTCTAATCTCCCTCTGTTTGTTGGTGTCCATTTCCCGTCATCTCAGACTCCTAATGGGTCAAAGCCGATGGCTGCTCTCCCTGAGTCTAGTTCTGATGGAGGTTTTTTAGTCCTATTAGCAGTCCTCTCCACTGTGGCCTCATGCTTGGATTGGCTTACAATGGATTGGATTGGACGGAATTGGACTTGTCTTCTCTGTAAAATAAATTTTGTTGTGAATTGGTGCAATACAAATGAAGCTGAACTGAAGATTCAGTAAAGATGAAGAATTGAAGATCAGATGGAGAACTATCAAGCCAGCAGTCAGCACCCAACTTGTATGGCGCCTTATGTAGATGGCGATCCCACAGAAGGAGAAGCTACCCAACGTCACCCTCCTGTTAGGGCTGAGCCTGGCAGAACCCCACGGTGGAAGATCTAGTCACCAGGTTGCCTGGCAACACCTAGGTGTGCTTGAAAGGGTGGTCTGGAGCTCTTTGGTTAAACTGTTATCACCACAACCCAAAACCAGATAAGAGGAGTTTATTGTATGGATAATCGATGACTGTCAGGCTCTGTGCAGGGGGGGGGGATTTTATTTTATTTATTTTTACCTCAGAGTCTCCAGTTGACAGGCTGGACGCTCCAGCCCAGCAGACAGCAGCTTTGCCCCAGTGTCCAGCAGCTTGTTCTGGCTCAGCTCCAGTTCTTTCAGACTGGTGGTGTCAATGCTTAAAGTTGAGGCCAGAGAAGCACAACTTCTATCTGAGAGTAGACAGCATTTCAACCTGCCAGTACGAAAACATTTAAATAAAACTGGTCACTTTCAGAGCCAATGAGACCAAATTATGTTTCGTACCTCAGAATTTCCAGTCTGCAGTTTGGACTCTCCAGTCCAACAGAAAGCAGCTCCACCCCAGTGTCCTGCAGCTTGTTGTAGCTCAGGTCCAGCTCTCTCAGACTGCAATAACTGGATTGCAGAGCCGAGGACAGTGGCGAACAGGAGCTCCCTGGCAGCTCACAGTGATTGAATCTGTAATGGCAGGATATTAAGCCCATATGTAGCCTGCCAGCAGTCAACATGGCCAGCCGGCCGGCCATCCATCCATCCATCCATCCATCCATCCATCCACCCCACACCTAAAACATGGTGTCTGACCTCAGAGTCTTCAGTCTACAACCTGGACTCTCCAGAAAACCACACAGATGCTTCACTCCTGAATCTTGCAGGTCACAGTTTTCACTCAGGTCCAGATGTTTCAGATGGGAGGGGTTGGACTTCAGAGCTGAGACCAGAGAAGCACAGCTAATCTCTGACAAACTGCAGGAACACAGTCTGAGGAAGAAATGGCAGAAAGTCTCATTCAGTTTTAAACCATAAGACTCGCAGGTTCAGTTGTTACAGTCACTACATTGGTGTTCTCCAGTTCTGGGGCTTCATGTACTAAAGCTGCATATGCACAAGAAATTTGCATTTGCCATTTTTCACTCTCATGTTCGGATGTACAAAAGTGAAATTAACATGAGAAGGTGCGGCCCTCCACACACATTTCATGGAATTTCTAAGGTTTTGTCCACTAGAGGAGGTAATGCAGTGAAGTTCCAAACAGTTACATACTTGGCAAATTGGCAAGGTATCTCTTGATACTCTTTTAGAAAGTAATTTTGTTATGTATTGTAGATAAGATATTTTTGGGCAGAGCATTACAGAGGGTTATTCACCTGAATATAGCCTACCAGTGTATTTAAGACAATTTGATTTTGGTGTAGTTGCCAAAAAGTTGCTTCTCTGGTGTTACCATGTTCAGAAGTAATTTTTAACTGGTTAGCCAAACCGGTGCAAATAATATTCCACAGTAGCATTAGAAGACTCACTTCCAATTTCTTATCAACCATTAGCCATGCCAGATGTTTGTGTGTAGAACTAGTACTTGTTCGGTATGAACAACCTAGTGCCAAAGGAGCAGCTTTATTCTGAGCAATCTGCAACTTTTTCAAGAGATTTTGTAGCTGATGACCAAATAACAGGACAGTATTCTAAATGAGACAAAACCAAAGAATGAATAACAGATTTCATTACAGTGGGAGTGATGAAAGCAGAGCACTTCTTAGTCATACCGATTCCTCCACCCATTTTGAAAACAATATTTATATGTTTGGACCAAGATAAGGAGCTATCTATAGTTACTCCTGGTAGTTTTATGGTGTTCATCTGTTCAATTTGTGTGGTGCCAACTGACAGTTTTAACTGAGGAGTCTTATCTAACATGTGTCTAGATCCGAGCACAATGGCCTTTGTCTTAGAAATATTTTGCACCAGCTTGTTGCCCTCAGTCCATTTATAAATGTCTGCTAAAGCCATATTTGTTGTCAGTTACAGCTTGGTCAGATGTGGCCGCACTATATAATGTTGTGTCATCAGCATACATAAATATATTAACATTTTTTACACCCAATGGTAAATAATTTGTGAAAATGGAGTATAACAAAGGCCCTAGGCAGCTACCTTGTGGAACTCCACAGTTAATGGTGTTCTATTTTGAATAGCTGCCATGAAAGAAGACTCTCTGTTGCCTCCCTGAGAGATAATGATAAAAAAACAAAAACAAAACATATTTCTGCTGCATATGTCATCATGTAAATAGCCTAACAATATCGCTGTAGGCTCAAGTGCACACTAGTAATATATTAATGGAGCAACAGTTGCAGGGGGTGAACAGGCTTTCAGCAAGTTGAAGCTGGTTAAGAACTACCTGAGATCAACAATGGACCAGGATAGACTGAACAGTCTTACTATTTTGTCAATTGAAAGCCAGTTAGCCAAGCAATTGGACTTTACAGATCGTATTAGAGACTTTGCAAACAAAAAGCCCCATCAGTGGGCATTTACTGGCATTTAGGCTTCATTTCTTTTTTTTTGAAGTCAGATGGTCAATGAAAGAACCACTCATCAATATAATCTGATCTGATTGTAGCTTAAAACCCTATTTATGCTTTTTATTTTAAACATATACCCTTTTTTTTCTCTCTTTTCTTTTTTTGCTAACGTGCCTTGTGCACTGGCTTGGATAGGGGCCCACTGACATTGAGAGTGTACAGGGCCCAGAATTTGGTTCTACGCCCCTGGTTAGAACATGTTCATCTCAAAGACGTGGTCATTCAGAAGCGTCATTGCCATAGATTTCAAGAAACTGTTTTCTTATATGATCAGTGCATTTACATGTAGAAGCTGAGCATCTATGCACTTCAATGGGACTGCATGAAACAGTTTTTTTCATTGCCTTGAAACTCGGTCATTGGATAAATCCCCCTGCTCAGCTTCTCTGGGGGTGAATGGAGCTGTGGGCTGGTCTGGACGCTGAACTTTCGCATGATGATAGGAGGATCAGTCGAAAGGCTTAATCTCATTATGATTGACCGCTATTTTGATATATAAACCATCTACACTTAATCACTGGGAGCTCAGTCCCATCGCAGAGTTCGCAAGTGAAGTCAAAAGACAAACTGCAACCCATTTCTTGGTTTGCTTGGTGAAATTACTTGACCATTTCCATTGTTCATTTCTTACACTGGAAATAAAACACACTCATATTATTTTACTTGTTTTAACATAATTACAACATTTCCTTGTTCAACTTTAACATAGTTTCGTTAGTTCGTTCACAGACCATTTTCTTGAAAAGGAACAGAGGACAGATTTATAGATATCCAAAGTCTCGCTGAAGTTCCAAGACTCTCCTGTATTTAGATAGCTGCTCCCTGATGCCCGCAAGTCAGATAAAATGTCCTGGAATCTAAAGTGGCCAAGAATGGCCCTAAACGCTCACGGAAGTGAGACAAACTTTTTTCCCCGATTGCGTGTAGGAGGGAGAGGGAGAAAGAGGCCATACCTCAGAACACCAGAAAAACAGTAAAAGCTGTGGTTATAACTTTTCTGTCTGCCACTATCAAGCACCACATCACAGAAGGAAAGTAGAAGAAGGAAAAACAAAACAAACTACTGTCATTCACATTCATGTCTGAATTTACAAATAAATAAATTGACAAATTGTGTCGTAAGCCAACAATGACCTTCCCCTCTTTGACAGTCCAGAAGCCGCTACTATTGTGTATATACTATTCATTTAATCAGTATGTCAGTGGGGTCTTTCAACTAGGTTACCTGCAATTATGTTTACGATCCAGCAGGTGTCCTGTTGAGTGACACAGCAACACAGTACAGACACAGTATCAGTACCAATACTGCAACCCTTCACGAGGCCTCATCAACCCATCACTGCTCAACACATACTTTGAGCAGAGCAGAACAGACGGACACTTCTGGATGCTTTTAAACTTTTAAAATTACATGTCTGGTCAGAGCACAATCATTAATTGGACTAAATAAGATTTGCAGCTGGAGTTCCGAGTTCCGTGGGACATGAGCTTTAAGCATTTACATGTTATTGGCCAGAATGAGCCTATGACCGGGTGACAAAGTCCATTAGATTCATTCCAAGTTTATATTCTCTCTGTAAAAATCAAACTGAACAAGACTTTCAACAAAGAGAAGATGGCTTAGACCATGTCTGACCTGAGAGACTCGAGTCGACATGGCGGACTCTCCAGTCCAGCAGATAGCAGCATCACTCCTGAATCCTGCAGGTCGTTCCTGCTCAGGTCCAGTTCTGTCAGGGTGGTGTTGGACTTCAGAGTTGGGATCAGAAGATCACAGCTGAGCTCTGACAGTCCACAATTAGCAACTCTGTTGGTGACAAGATGAAACAGACATCAGACACTTAGTGCCTTCTAATTACCCGCCCCATCCCTCCAGAATCAGACTCCAGTTACATTAATGATTTCTAGATTTTACACAAGAGCAAAAGTGAACTGACGAGAGTTTCTCCAGACGACAGTTTGGACTTTCCAGCCCAGCTGTCAACTGCTTCACTCCTGAATCCTGCAGCTTGCTCCCTCTCAAGTCCAGGTCAATCAGGTGGGAAGAACTGGACTTCAGAGCTGAGACCAGTATTTCATAGTGGGTCTCTGAGAGCCAGCATTCAGGGAGCCTGAGAGTACAGAATTAATGAATGTCAGTGATTCAGCAGCATAGCATCAAAGTACTGCAGGGACTAAAAGAATTGCTTTCATTAACATGGTATACACACAACTGTTTCTTTCACAGTTTAAAGGGCAACTTGCAGGTTGGACACCACTACACAGCATAGTGTACATTAATGATAGAACAATTTGATTTTCAGAACCAGAGAAATACATAACTATGCCATGAACGATATTTTGAGATAAAATTGTTATAAATAACTTCCGCATCTATGAAGCACCGACCGGAAGTGACGACACGCGAG
>JBAMYA010047269.1:0-10501 GCA_037176975.1 Arrhamphus sclerolepis | reverse complement strand
TAGATAGATAGATAGATAGATAGATAGATAGATAGATAGATAGATAGATAGATAGATAGATAGATAGATAGACAGAACTTTAGATAGATAGACATTACTTTATTAATCCCTGAAGGGAAATTCACATTTTAACCATAACTTTGTGATACTACAGTTGGGAACTTCAGTTTGAGAATCAAACGATCCAGCTTTGATTGTTCAGTTGAAGTTTGTCTCTTTCCTCAGTTTGTGTGATGGTGGGAAGTGGCTTTGCTCCAAAAACTCCTGCCCCCCCAAATGTGTCGTTGAAGGGCAGTTTATTACAACGTTTGATGGCAAACATTACGCAATCCCTCGTAAATGTCGATACATGGCCTCACAGGTGAATGTTTCCCACAATCCCCTTATGTAACATTAGTTTATTGCTGCATGTTTGTTTTATTAAAAGACCATATATCCTAAATAAATACAGGGCCTCAACTGGAGTATAGAAATAGAGTTTGCTGAAAATGGAGCGTCTCTGCAAAGAGCTGTGCTACAAATCTTTCAGGTACAAGCAACATAAGTCGATTTTTCAGATTAGAATCCATCAAAGGAGTATAGCTGATTATTTTTGTCCTCTGCAGGAAACATATACATTTACACTCAGCATGGTTAAATTTGAGGAGGAGGAGATTACTGAGCTTCATCAGTCTGGTAGGAAGAAAAACATTAAATTCATGATCTTCTGTCCTTAAGTGAATTGGAAAAGAAATCACTTTCTCTTGACTTTTAGATCATGTCCTGGTCTTCTGGCAGTCCTCAACGTACACTCAAGTCCGCACATCCTTTGGCATGAAGATCCAAGTCCAGGTGTTTCCTGAACTCCAGCTGTACATCACGCCTCCAAGAAACCACACTGACATGATCTCAGGTTGGAAAATCCTACGAATGCATGTTCATGTTCACGTAAGGACGTCCCAGTTATCTTAGATTAAAGGACAGCGCAGCCCTTCAGATGAAGATCTTTTCAGGACCATCCTTCAAACACGCACAGGGCACAGTGGTGGCACAACCAAACAAAGAAACATAAATGTTATCAGCATGAATGAGGATTATAAAATTATGAAGACCATTATTTTATGTTACATTCAGAGTTGTTGCACGATATTTATAGACCTGCTGTGACTGCTTCTCTTTGGATTTTTTTTCCTCGTCTTACCATTGACAAATGCAAATAAATGCCTACAAATAAGGTGACTGAGATGACCTCATCTGAAGTCTGCATGTTGGAAGTTGTATCTCGCAGTAGCTCACGGTGACACATGATGACATACGGCTGAAGTGGCGTCCCATTTCCAGGGGCGGCTCTACCCTCAGTCCTCTATTTGAAGGGGTATTGGAGTCAGGATGGTACAAGACATTTCTGGTGGGGCATTGTTCAGTCCAAGGGAAAAGCACATGTTAAGTTAAATGACACTTATTTACAGTATATTATATATAACATAATATAATGTGCCTACAGTCCTTTTATTCGTCATTTATTCCTAAAATCACATAGTTTTACAAATGACACCATTTTTATTTACATAATAAAAAAATCAAAATTTTATTGTAAAATTACCAATTTAACAAAGTTACAACATCACAGCTTCTTTGTCCCGAATAGTCTTCAAATTTGGAAAAATGCCAAGTTTAACTTTGAGACGCAAATGCAGATTCTCATATAACTGCAACTTTATGTCTTATAGTTGCAACATTTTGTAAAATATTGAATCTTTTGTTCTAAGATCAAGAATTTTTGTTGCAAAATTGTGAATTATACTGCACCAGAACTTTCATGTTAAAAAAGCAAATTCTTGTCAAAACATTTCAAATCCATGAATTTACAACTTCATGTTGGTTAAGTGTAAATTTCATATAATGCAACTTCATGTCGTAAAATCATAAATTTCGAAGAGTGCAACTTTAAAATAAAAAAAAATTACAACAATTTGTTGTAAAAGATTGACTTTTGCAGCCTTTTGAAATGAAATTACAAACTTTTCTACTTTTATCAACCATTTTTGTTCTAAAATCATAAAGTTCACCGATTGTGTGAAAAGTACCATTTTGTAAAATTTGGACTTTTCGTTGCTTAAATACATATTTCATCTAACTGCAACTTCATATTCTGTAATCACAATTTGTCATAAAATTATGAATTTATCTAATATTACCACCAGTGGCGTGCACAGACATTTGGGGGGCAAGTGCTCAGGGGGGAAAAAGGGCACTTTTTAGCGCACGTGGAACACTTCATTATAGAAGTGTGAGATTAAAAAAGAATAAACATTACACATACATGTTGAATGCAATTTATTTGTAACATTCTCTAAACTTGAGTTTTCAACCTGTTTTCAATGGGAAAAAAGTCACACCACCAACTGATAAAGTCTATATCCTATATTAACTATAACAGTCATTGTCAAGTGCCTAAACACAACACCCTAAATACATTTAGAACTACAAATTAAATTTCTTGTAACAATTGTTGTTTGTTTGTTTTTTGTTTTTTTTAATTGTCACAATTCCAAGCCTCCTCCTTTATCCAGGCTTGGAACCGGCAAAAGTGACCTGAAATAGTCACTCTGGCGGAGTTACTTTTTCTTGTCTGTTTTTAAGTAGTTTTAAACCTTGTGATTTGTAGTTACAGTCTGGCTTCCTTTCAGGTCTTTGTGGCAGCAACAACGACGATAGCACGGATGACTTCACCAGCAGCAGCGGCATCGTTGAGAACTCAGCGAGGCTCTTTGCTTCATCCTGGAGTTTGGGTGGTTGTACAGGGGTTATACACAACCCCTGCATCAGCATGGACAACGGTACCCGTTACTGATACAAATGTGCCTCTAAAACGGCTGCAGGCTTCTGTCCAAAAACACTGAAAATCTGCAGGATTCATGTTTTCTTAGATGTCTTCAGCATCTTCTGAGGGTTCCTCCTGAGACACTGACGTTAGCTTCTGGTTTGAAGCCACCAGGACCCAGTCAAAAGCCACAAATTCAAACTGCTCAAACTTGGAGTAAATTATCATTTAGACAGTAAAGTCTATATAAAACAGTTTTATCTCCCTCCCACCTTAGACCAGGTTCACACGAAAGCTCCAGTACTTAGACTGATCACACCTGGATTAAGTTGTCTTTCAGATACCAGAGACTATATAAAACCTGCCCTACATAAAAAAGGACATTTCCTGTGTTTTTTGTGGTTAGACTGCTGTAGAGCAGGTTCAAATCATATATCTCTGCTATTTTTAAGATAGTAAAGTCTATGTGAAATGCAGTTTTTGGACGATGAAGCCATTATAATCTACATGTGAAACTCCAGTGCTCTAAAAAGTTCCTTTTGCTTTCTGCCGGATCATAAGTAAAGAAGCCACCCGTTAATTGTAACAGCCCGCCCTAATGTAAGCACTGATTCTGTCTCATTTTTACAGAAATATTTGCAGATGATAAATGCTCGGTGCTCAATGACCCAACTGGGATATTTGCCAAGTGCCACAGTTACATCCCAACTGATCAATACCACACAGTAAGAACACATCTACTCACCAAACAAATCAGTGAGCTTTTTAAACAAAGTTTATACACAGGCGATTAACTTCTGTTGCTATTAATCCTTCTCAAGGCATGTGTCCAACGAACCTGTAACTGTGGCAACAATCTACAACAATGCTTGTGTGTTGGCTTGGGAAACTACGCTAGAGCCTGCGCTGGTCTCGGTGTTGAACTCGGCAACTGGAGGAAGGCTGCCAACTGCAGTGAGTCTATCTTTAATGAATATACTGTTCAGGAAATGATTAAACAAAGCTCAAGAGACATCAACATTTTTCCCTCATCACCTTTTCATCACCTCATCATCAAGTTTTGCTATTTTCAAATATGTGTCATGGTTTGGAGATTGTAGAGGACCCAAATGCAGGAGAAGAGGCAGACATAATCCAGAAAGTGATTTATTTCAGACGGCGTGGCAAGGCAAAACAAATCACTAAAACACAGGACAGGAACATGTGGAGCAAACAGTACGGACAGCAAGGAGCAAAGGAACAAAGACAAGACTTTATATACACAGAGGGTCGGATCTACTAAACGTTTGCGTGGATGAAAACGAGTGTAAACTCACTACAGATCCAAAAAGAAATGTACAAACTGACTTACTAACAGTGCGCACTACGGGTTGCGTCTTTTAAAGGTGCAAAATAGTGCGTCTGCGTCTAGTAAGTACGTCTGCCGCAACAAATATGCAATATGGGACATTTAAACACAATTGTGCGTGTTGGGTGGAGAATATGTAAATATATTAATTAAACACCCACAAAGTGATTTATCAAACCTGAAAAGTTTGCTCATAGAAACACATTTAAAGTGAACACGTTTCAAAAGGACGTGCAAACAATCTGTGTAACTGCGCACAAGTGGCTGTGGTTATTGTCCAAGGAGACAAAGGAAAGAAAGAAGCGAAGCAAGGAGACGCAGAGGACGTATTATTCACCCTCCTGTGATGGGGATGAACTAGGAAACAATCATTTTAACTTATCGCTTATCCAGAATTGCCATTTTGAATAAATACATAAATGAATGACTATAAAATTTAATTATTACGTTAAAATAAACTAATAAACAAGTGAGGAAATAGAATAAATAAATATCAGTACATTGATAGTGATCTGTTCCTCCAAAAGCACTGCATCAAAAACTGACTCTCATTAATAGCTGATGTATCCACATGGACGAGGTGTTACTTTGAGACTCCTCCATCAATCAGGATAATACAGAGCTGCATCCACAAATGCCACTAAAACTTTACTGTTCAGAAAATACACCTGAAGATGAAAAGTGTGAGACTTTATTTGTAGACTCGGCTTACTTCATAAGGTGGGGATCATCTTGATTGGACATGCCGTTGTGCCTTATACGAAAAGTTCACACAAGAACTTTCCCGTAGTAATGTTGCCCCATGTGGTCAGAAGTGGTATTGCATGACATTGCTTATTAAGTTGTACGTACTGTACTCTGTGGGTACACTGTGGTCATGAAGGGATGGACATGGACAACAACATAACTCAGGTAGTTTTTGTTGTTTGAATTAAAATGAATATAAAATATCCTCCCACCGTCACACCGCCAGCAGCAGCCTAAGCCATCAATACTCAGACTAACAACCATGTTATGTTCACAGTCACTTAAATCCCATTTTCCCCATTCTGATGTTCAGTTTAAACTTCAGTGAGTCATCTTGACCAAAGAAACGTGTATTTGCTTGTAAAGAAACAACGAACATTTTTCCATTTTCGTGTCGTATTTCCTGTGGTTGACGACTACTTTCATACTCTGATCCGGTTGTAGTTCGAACTCATATGGTTTGATCTCTGGACTGAGAACATAAGCAATCAACTAAATTTTGATGTTTGGAGTTCTATGTTTTCATTCCAATATGGGTTACGCACATTAAAAAGGTGCCCAAACCCATTTTATTAGAAGACACTTAAGAACCTTCAGACATTCAACCAATCAGAAACACGTGAGACAAAATCCTCTTGTTTAAAATAAGTCACATAATTTTATGATTCACAACTGTTTGGAGGTATGATAGGTGTGTAGATAATGTAAAAGTACCCTTGATGAAACCGAATTGGCCATCTGACGTTGACTTTACAACAACTTGAGCTGGTACATTTTATCATTGACGTCCTCAATGTCAGAACACAAAAGTGCACAACTCCATAAAGTTCAACAATACCATGAATCATGTGTCTCACGATGAATCCTGATTTTGTGTCAAAGCTCTCAAGTGTCCAAAGAATCAAGAGTTCTCCTACAACATTCGGGCCTGTAACCGCACCTGCCGTTCGCTGTCTGGCCCCGACCCTCTCTGTGAGCTGGAGGAAGCTCCAGTGGAGGGCTGTGGCTGTCCAGTGGGAACCCACCTCAATCAGGGGGACACCTGCACCCCGAAGGCGTGGTGTAGGTGTCACCACCAGGGCGGTGCATCGCCACCAGGACCTGTGGTGATAGATGGACGACAGTGGTGAGTTTAGAACGGGTCTTTGAAGGCCCTGATGATGGTGAAAGGTAATTTTGTGCTGATATTTGTTTTGTGGCTGACTCAAACTATGGCACGGGTGTCATATCAGCATTAAATCTTGACTGTTAGATTTCTATGGAGTCAGTATACTTTTTACATTCATGATTTTTGTGGAATTGTAAGTTTTTGTTATAAAAATTGGGAATTTTTACTTTTCATTCCAAAATGGCTGTTTGGTGACTGCTCTCTTTGATCTCAGTGTTTGATGTTAATATGAAATCAAACAGCCACTCGCATTGGCATCCCTTCAACGTTTCTAGTTTCAGTTTCAGTTGGAAGCGCTTGATCGCCTGTGAGCCACATAGAGTGAACGGGCCTCGAGTTTGACACGTGGATCAATAAAAGTTATGTTTTGATACCAAATATTGTGTCTTTTAAAGCCTCTGTGAGAACGGAAAGCTGACCTGCTCCAAAGACTGTGGTAAATACATGAACTTTTTATTGTAAATTATTTTGTATTTATTTTATAGCTTTTTAATTTGCTATTACTGGTTAACAGTTCTATGTCAGTGCCTCCGCTCACCTGTCAGTCATGACTTTTGGTGCATATTTCACTGTCTATAGCAGGGTTTATTTTAATAACTACATTTAAATCCTGCTTAGTGTGCCTTTAATAAAGCTATTATGTTTCTAAGCTAAAAGAAAAAAAAAATGGGGGGAACACATTCATGTCAGTCTTTCTTGATGTCATCAGGTTGCAGAAGTGGGAAGGTTTGTGTTCACTGCTCAGAGTACCTGGTGAATACAGCTCAGAAAACTTGTGAAAGTGTCAGCAAACCTTTGGTAGGTATATAATAATGCATGCTAGCCATTTTTTGTTGATTTATACTTATTTGTTTACAAAGAGGGCTAAAGGTGACTAACTGGCTTTCAAATGAACAATAAAATAGTTTGTTTGCTGATTTATTTATTACAGTAGCATTGGAGTTTCAAAGGGCACAATATTTCCAGTAAATTTCCAGACACTTTGCATTGCATCCATAAGATTTAAAATAAATGATGCTCTAAGCATGAATAGAAATAGGCAGAATTTACATGAAATCCGTTTTTTTTTTTTGTTTTGTTTTTTATGATGATTATACTGAAAAAATTTTGTTTTTTGTGTTTTTTCTTAAAACTAACCTGCAATTTTACATCTATTTATTTTTTTAAATCCCCTAAAATTTGCAGCCCAGTTAGCACTAATGGATAATTTCATTCTGATTTAAAAAGTTTATTAGCAACAGCTACTAAAACATATATGTTTATGATTTCCAGGGTTCCAACATGACCTGTCAGAGTGGCTGTTACTGCCCGCATGACCAATACGAGGATCACCATGGAAACTGTGTTTCTAGAGACAACTGTACCTGTGTTTACAGCGGCAGAGTTTTCAGTGCAGGACAGCATGTGAAGAGCAACTGTAAAACATGGTAAAGCCTGACTGATGCTGCTGGCTCATTACAAATGTCCCATAACGGTTAACGGTCAACGTGACACCACTCTGTCTTCCAGCATCTGTGGTCGTGGCCAGTGGCACTGTATGGATAAGCCATGTCCTGGAACGTGCCAAGTTTATGGAAACGGACATTACCAGACATTTGACTCTAAATGGTACCGTTTTGATGGACACTGCCAGTACACGCTGGTGGAGGTGAGACCTCTGGGGGGCTCATCGGGCCACTGCAGGGCTGTGTGTGGACTGGGTAGGGAAAGGGAAAAGATACACGTCCACAGCTGGATAAAAATCATGAAGACTTTCTTCTCAGTTAGATTAAAATCCCACAATCTCAGTCGCTAAGGGTACAGTGACAGATGGAGCAGGGCCTACGAAAAAAATCTAAGATGGTTAATATTATCACAAATCTTTGACTCTGAAAGATCATCATGATTTGCACAACTCTGGCTTATAGCTCTTAGAACAGGTTGAAGCAGGAGCAAGCAGCAAGAAAGTGGACATATGGCTTCTTTCCACACCAGTCTGTGACCCTGATCCTTTTTTTTTTTTTAGGATTTTAATGGTACCTTCTCTGTCAGAGTGGAGAGTGTGCCCTGCTGTGATGAGGCGCTCACATGTTCTCGCTCCATCGTCCTGGACCTGCAGGTGGATAACTCTTTCTATGAAAAATTTGTCTGTTGTTGTTGTTGTTAAGGCTGCTGACAGACATGAGGTTAGAATTCACTGTACATCATGAGTGTTACTGCAGAGTTGTTGTACTTGTTGCAGTCCTAATTATTACTTTAACTCAGCTGCATATGAGGTCACCCGAAACCAGCAAAGCAAAGCCTAATCTTATTTGTGACAACTTCTCCCATTAAGGATGAAGTCACCCTGACTCTGAGTGACATGAAGGTGACCCGACGCCTCCAGAATGGCTGGACAGTGCAGCCAAATCCTCTCTACAACACACGCAGTGTGGGACTTTATTTAATAATCTCAGTGCCGAGCAAAGGTCTGACTCTCATTTGGGACAAACACACCAGGGTCTCCATCGAGCTGCATCCATACTGGAGGGTGAGGGGATGCCAATCATTCCTGCGTCACTCATACAATTTTAATCCTCACTGGGAAAATAATGCTCAAAGAAGTAAAGCAGAATTTTGAAATAAATCTGTGGTACAATTATATCTCCTCCAGAACAAAGTCAGTGGCCTCTGTGGAAATTTCGACTCCAATGAGATGAATGATCTGCAGATCAGTGGCTCAGCAGGTGAATTTATTTATTTATTTATTTGAATGTTTCAATAATACTCTTGTCCTTACTGTAGACGTAAAACCCAAACTCTGTTTTTAGTGGTGAGCAGTCCTCTGGCCTTCGGCAACAGCTGGAAGGCTGCCACTCCTCCATGCTCTGATGTGACCACTGAGATATTTCCATGTGAACGTAACTCCTACTGTTCAGCCTGGGCTCAGCGGCGCTGCATGATCCTCACAGGAGCCACCTTCAGAGACTGTCACTATAAGGTAAACTGGGAGCAGCCCTGAGACCTGGTACTGTACTGGGTCTCTGATCAGGGCTTCCTACATATTACGGTGGAAGGGTATTATCGGAAGACAATGTAGAGCCTATAAGGAATGCAGATCATTTTTGATCCATTTTTTTGGTTTTTTACCTGAATATATCAGTGAAAGCTGTGCTTGTCCTGCTGGATGTTTATTAACCTCAGGTGGATCCAGAGCCCTACTACCACGCCTGTGTGCAGGAGTCTTGCTCCTGTGAGTTTGAAGGAAAGTTCCTTGGCTTCTGCACAGCAGTGGCAGCCTACGCAGAGGCCTGCAGCGACCAGGATGTCTGTATCAACTGGAGGACGCCTGATCTCTGTCGTAAGTTAAGAACCCCTTTTCCACATCTCTTTAAAGTGGCCATATTTCGTTTGCTGTGTTTTCCCAATCAATCAGATTGTCTTATAATGATCTTAAGATGTGGTCGGAGCCTCAAAAACCAAGATGTATATGTTTTAGCATTCATATGCACAAAGTGGCACAGCAGGGCGGAATAAATGTACTATAGAGGTGGAATCAACTAACTGTGTGAACTGGGCTTAAAGCAACACGACAGTTCTTGAAACCCTCTCCAAAAAGTTTTATTTGAGTTTATTTGAGTACTTGACGTCACAGTCTAACACCATGGCATTAAACTATATCAGGACTGCGTAAGATGGAAGCTGGGGGAACCCTCCTGCTGAAGGCCAGCCAGGTAAAGGAAGAAAAGAGGAGGGAGTTAGGATAGAGAGAATAAAGGACAGAAAGAGGAGTCACAACTATACGTAGTGGTCGTAGTGTCAGACCTTGACTTTAGGTCAAAGCCAGTGCTGCCCCAGTGCTAGAAGTTTGTGTTACGTGCTAAAGTAACTGTGTTATGTTGTAAGTAGGTGTGAGTTTAGCCTTTACTGAACACTTCCTGCTGTAATCAGTTCATCTCACTGCCCACTTTTATATTCTTAATCCCAATTCTGGCTCAAACACATGTTAGAAAGATTTTTAGTGTTGATGTCATCTACAGGAAGTTATTAAAATGTAATATTGACAGTAAGTTGAAATGTGTCTGAATGGCAACAGGAGTTGTGGAGATTCATGTCATTTGCTCTGCCCATCGGCAAGCTTCCAGGAGTTTTACCAATCAGAAAACAGTTGAGCCAAATTTGTTTGTTCATTTTCAGTCATCGTTATAATGAAATCAATGTGGGCTCTTAGAGTTAAACTGGACAGAAAGCTTTTTTAGAGAAACAAGAGATTTAAATCAGACAGCTAACATGTTTTTGTTCAGGTGGGGGGTAAAATATCTACATAAACCCAAAAGATTCCAGTTGCTCTTTGCGGTGTAGTTGTAGCTCTTCATACTAGTTTAAAAAAGTGTTTATCGTATTTAACCCATAAAGACCCGGACCCATTTCTACCTCAAGGAAAATTAAGGGGGGCACAACACAGGTTAAATAGAGC
>JBAMYA010047268.1:0-10502 GCA_037176975.1 Arrhamphus sclerolepis | reverse complement strand
AGCTGGTCTTCAGCAGGAGGGTCCCCCTAAGATCCAGGTTCTGCTCAAGGTTTCTTCCCATGAGGGAGTTTTTTCTTCCCACTGATGGTATTGCCATGTGCTCGGGGGTCAAGCTCTGGGTTTCTAAAGCGCCTAGAGATGACTTGTCATAAATAGATGCTATATAAATAAATTGAATTGAATTGAATTGAATTGAATGAATGTAGGTTAACAATATTGCCAAAACCATTACAAATAAGGTATAATAAAGTAAGAAAGAAAAGTAGCCTATGAAAAAAAACAACACCTTTATGAACCACAGTCGCACTGTCTGTTGTCTGTCATTCTTTTTAAAAGGTAACATGCTCAGTGAAGCCTGTAGGTAAACTCGAGGGAAGATTAGCAGTTGTCTTCAGTTATTCCTACTTGTGAATCATCTTTCTCTTTGACAGAGTTCAACGTTCTGATACATATCAGTAATTGCTTCTCTGTTGCTGCTACTTATCTTTTCCCCTCTTGGCAATATGTTGTCACACACAACATAGTGATTGCTTCAGACCTACAAACTGTCTGTACACCAGTTTTTGGTCAAGTCATCAAAGGTTGATGAACGTTATAATTAGGGTAGCATTGCCTTTTTTGGCTAAACTGTTCTTTTTTTTGTTTTAATAAATAAAACACAATATAACAAAAAAACACTGTATTGTTGTTCACCAAAGGTTGTAAGTGAAATGAAGACCAACATGATTAGATGATTATATAATTTAAAAGAGGGGGGACTAACTTTTGCACATCTGCAATCAACATTTTGTTTTTCTTTTGCTCCCAGTCAAAATTGCCAATAAGGTGAATAAAGTAAGTGAAATCCAATGAATAAAAAGTAATAATGCAGTCCAGATGCAATGTAAAAGCCAGAAAAATACAGACGCTGTCACCACTGAAAACACATTTTATTTCACAAGCAGACCAGCTGCCATCAGTTTAAATACATGCAAAACGCAATATTACAATATATACAGTACATTACACTGTCACGGTGATTTCACGCCAAATGTAGACTCCACTGGAAGCTGCAAACATTATCATATAAGTTAAACTACATTTATCTGATAATGGGTGCAAATAAAGTAGAAGAAAAGGGGGAAAATAAAAAAAGGAAGTATGTGTCTCCTGCACTTTGTCTTCAAGTGCATATCATCACAGAAAATACATTCTATCAGCTCTGTCGGTTTCATGGGAGGTGAGAGATGCATGGTTAAGTGTTTTAACTTTGAATGCAGTTGCACGACAAACAGCATTTCCTTGAAGCACATCATTGCATAAAACAGTAAATTGTAAAGTGGTTCATATAGAAAGTGCAAATAGCTCAGGAATGAAAATGTAACCTCAATCGCTCCTTGTAAATATTTTTTGAACACTTCCTCTTGCAGCATCCAGCCTAATCATCTCATCCTCCTCACTGAGGTAACTCAGTAACAAGAAGAGGGCTTCATTTTTGCATTTTCCACACTCGCAATTACTGCTAATGCTCAGGATTTGCATTCAGATGTGCCGGTGCACCGAGTGAACATCATCTGCACTCAATTCACAGTCACAGCGGTAAACAAATTACTTGTGGAGTGGCTGTTTTAGTTCGCCTAGGACTTCATGTTCTTGCCCTCCCTTCTGGCAGCTGCGTGCAGTTTTTCGTAGAGGTCAGAGTGGATAAACCTCGGGTACGAGTTGTTCTCCATCAGGGTGTAGACTTTCTTCTGAGCCACCTGGAAGCTAGTTGCAGTAGGCGCATGGAGACTCTGGATGATGGCATTTTTAGTCTGGAAATCCAAGTTTATCTGAGATCCAAAAAGAAAACAAACAAACAAACAAACCCAGGATGAGCCTCTGACACATGCTGTATGCCAATAAGAGCATAATATGCTCTTTCTACTGGTCAAAAGTTTAAGAACACCCTAATTATCCCACTTTTATTTTTGTTGAAATTATGCAGTTTAATGTATCATCATACTCTGAAATGAAAGCATAGAACAAATGAACAACTAAAGTTAAAAAAAAAAATCAATTTATAAACCAACTTCTGACTTTGTTTGCTATAACCGCTGGAAATCAAAAATTCGTCAGAAGGTTCTTCTCAACCCTGCTGCAGAAGTTCCCAAAAATGTGTTTTATTTTTTGAATAATACAGAAATGAACAATATTTTTCATCTCTGAGTAACTCTACCTCTTTTAATCTCTGGAAGTTCACTAGTTACCTTTATACCATTTTGAGTTACTCATATGACTGAATGAAAAAACCTGGAAGAACTGGGGTGTTCTAAAACTTTTGACTGGTAGTATATATCTAACAACAAACAAACAATCATTAAATTAAATTTTAAGAAACTGGCAAAATGCCATGAACATTTATATATGCAGCAAATTTTATCACCTCCTTGGGAGCTTCAGTTTTAATGAACTCCTCGTAGATGCTGTTGGCCTTGGACGCCAGATCTTTGTCGGACGTCAGGGCCTTGAAATCCTCACACGCCGTCCAAAACTCAATGTTCTCTTCGCAGAATTCAGACTTCAGGAAGATACAAAAAGCAGAGTTTCCATCTGTGGGAGGGAGAGACGGAGGAAGAGGTGTGTAAGACACGACCGGTGAACTTCACTGGCTGCCTTCCCTTTAATGGAAGGTAAAGTAGGCGCAGAGCCATTACAAGCTTTGTTTTATTGAGGCTAATAAACTGCTTTCATTCAGTTCCCAGTTACTGAGTGACCTTTGAGACGCTTTTATGTAACAATGCTCCAGCACAGGGATACTTACATTTATGACCTAGTAGTTTGTCAAGCGACTGCGCCCATTGGTTCACGTCATCAACACTTGGCCTGAGGGGAAAAAGAGCAGGGCTTTTGTAAGAGGTACAGCTGAGACAACTACTATTTGGTCGTGTCATTGTAAATTCTTTCCATTAATTACCACATTTAACCACTGCTAAAAGTGTACGCTTGCAAAAACAAGGAGCTTATTATCCAATTGACTTAATTGCATAAGTTATCTATCTTGTTAGTATTGGTTTAAGTTCCACAACATTCTGTCATGTGGTTTTCATTTAGAATTTAATTAGTTATTTAAGGCATTAAGTAATAACTCATATCCAGACATATGAAAAAAAAATCTAAATTAACCACATCAGGCAAGCAAAATGTAGAATTTTACCTGTATGATCTATTTTTCGTTAGATGCATTACTGAGTGGGAAGAGCTGGTCTTCAGCAGGAATCCTATTCTGTTTCTCCAGTTTTTACTCCTGTTGGAAAAAAAGAGAGTTCACTCATCAGTGTTTTAAAGACACGCAGTTCTTTTACAAGGCCGTTGTGAACTGGGTCGTCCTCATTAAAGGTTCCATCAACTTACTTTATTCCCTTCTTGTGCGCAGACAGATCAGCAGATTTCATGCAGTCAGTGAAAGCCATGTTTTGGGATGACACACTGGAGGGGTTTTCTCTCATGTTCGGTCTGTTCTGCTTCTCCCTCTTGACTCCTGAGTCTGCTTTATATCAGACCAGAGGAGGCGGGCAGAAGCGACAGGTCTTTAAAGTGATTGGTTCTTGCTGTATAAACATAGATTTGCCCTGGTATGACTCTGGGAGCCTGAGGCAAGGATAGGCTGTCGCTGCATTAACATTCCCTCCCTGAATGTCCTGTGGACTTCCATTTTTAAGAGTTGGGTCAAGATGTGACGTACATGGCACACTCAGTGCCCCTGTTATGAAAGTAAAGTGCTGTTGGGCTGTAATGGAACTTTTCTCTTCTGTTTTGTGCACTGGTTTTCACTTTATGCGTATTTTTAGAACATTTGCTTTGCTTTGCATGCAGACATTTTAGATTTTGAAAACAATCTAGACTCAAGAAAAACAGACCAAGCAAAGCATGCATTTCGATGAAAGTTTTTTTCCTGTTATCTCTTACTCTGAACACCCCCTCATACAAAATGATTCATTCAAACTTTAAAACACTACTTGCATTCTTTCAGTCTTGCATCATTCACACAGGGTGTGGATCTGTGAGGCATCATGATGTCTGTCATGATGGTATGTTGAGATATGACAAGTTGGTACAAAAGCAATGATGTAATATCCTGTCACCTTTTCAGGTAGGGCTGACAAAAGAGACATGCGAGGACTTGCAGAGGCATTGTTCAAATAGTTGATCTCCTTCAGTTTTTTAGAGATAAATTGGATCTGCTTCCCCTAAAATATGAGCCAGACAGACAGTCCAGTTGAGGAACCAACCATTTATAGTAAAGGTTACACTCTTAGATTTAGAGGATAAGGGTTTCTCAGGAACAGTGATGTTCTGGTCTGGGAACTGATCTGCCTTCAGCAAACATTCACTCAAATATTTGCAGTAATATTATCAAAGCATACGGGAAAACTTATACACCAAGCTGGGGAGGTCTTTGGTGGTGTGAAGGTGTCA
This sequence comes from Arrhamphus sclerolepis, assembly GCA_037176975.1. Lineage (NCBI taxonomy): Eukaryota > Metazoa > Chordata > Actinopteri > Beloniformes > Hemiramphidae > Arrhamphus > Arrhamphus sclerolepis. The sequence goes on along the minus strand of JBAMYA010047268.1, from coordinate 6,065 downwards.
GCAGTGTCAGAAGTCTCTCATTATCAAGGCTATCTCATACGCCGTTAATATGACTGACGCCACAAAGCGCTTGACTGATAAGTGAAAAATGAGGTTGCGGCAAAGCAGTCGATAGTGATCAAATGGTACAAGTTCAGCTGCATGTCTGATGTTCTGTTCAAACTGAGAACATCTAAATATATCATCTTAAAACCTGTGAAGGTAGTTTAGCTATTAAGCAGCATGTTTTTTGGCAGAATTCTTGAGACTACAAAAGTTTTCTTTTTGTTAATTCATTTTTTGAAATAAACACTTGGCTAAGTTGTTGAGCAACATTAGCATTTATTAGAAGTTGCTTGTTGTTGCAAACAACAAGTAACAAAAGGTTCAATGGAGATGAACCTTTTGTTGTTTGGGCCTCTCAACATGAGAAAAATGGTTCAGAGCTGCCAAGCTGCAGCCTACCACTTCATTCAGATGCTAATTGCTAACTTTCTCTGGTGCTGTTAGTACCTCATTAGCCCTTTTCTATTTTTATTGTTCTTGTGTCCTTTTGATTTTTAAAGGTTTCAGTCAACTCTGCTGGTAACAGCAGAAATCTATTTAAAAGAAGCATAATAGGTCCAATCTGTATGTACAAGCAATTAGTAGCTTAACTTGTAATTGCTACCAACTGATTATTTCCCATTTACACAAATGACAAGAGTTGTGATAATTGTCCACTCTAGTTTGCAGAACTTTATAAGGAGAATTTTATCCTGTGTGTCTTAACCCATTTGTTTCCTGAAGAGTGCATGTGAGGCCTATCTTTCTTCTTACTGTGCAGCACCATGTTGGTCAGAACCCCAGTTAATCCAAAACAGAGCAAATGACTGGAACGAGCAGGCCACTTTGGTTAGGTTAATTATCTTTTTTTTTCTTTAGCTTGGTTAGCATTGCTTATGCTAACTTATGATGCTAAGTAAAGCTGTCTTAACATTAATTCTGATCATCCATCCATTCATCCATTATCTATACCTGCTATTTCCTGTACAGGGTCACGGGGTCTGCTGGAGCCTATCCCAGCTCACTTAGGCCAAAGGCAGGGGTCCACCCTGGACATGCCGCCAGTCCATTGCAGATCCAAATCTAACTATGGACACCAAACCTAGTTTTTGAACTGTTATATCTGCTGCAAAGTTGAAAATTTTAGCATGGAGGTCAATGGAGATTTACTCACCTTTGGCGCCATCTCCTAGAGGCCAGTTGAGGATCTGCACTACCAGTTTTATTTTGTGCCATACTAGAAAACGTGATGTAACCCCTTTATCCAGTGTTTGGTTTGTTTTATCTGGTTTACTACCATGAGAGGTCAGCTTTTGAGATCACGGTGGTGCTGCCAGCACGCACCGCCTCAAGTGTACTTTCCTTTTTATTTTTCATCCATCCATCCATCCATCCATCCATCCATCCATTATCTATACCCGCTTTGTCCTTTTTAATTTAATTATTTACATTGTTTTTCATTTTTATTTCATTAAAAATGAAATGCTTTCCAAGCTGTTGAGGAATTAGTTAGTTGCCAGGAATTATTTTTAGACACATCTCAATTATGACAGTACAGGTGACTATTTTTAGCATCTTATTTATTTATTTATTTTTTTAACTCAGGGTTATTGGCAACAACAGACAACAAGCCCACAGAGCCAGTCTTCTCATAATTGTATGAGGCTTTTTTTTTTTTTTAATAAAGAAAGTGAGGGGGATATGAAGGGGGGTAAGGGGATAAGCATCATCTGCAAATCTGAAAAACAAACAAACAAAAAAAACACAACAGGCACACGAACAAGACAATGGGCGAAAGACACTGGGAATCTGAAAGAGAGAGAGAAAACAAGAGAAAGAAAAGAAAAAAAAACAGAAACAAAAACCAAAACAGACACAGGCAGAGACAAAAACTATTTTTAGCATCTTAACATGCAGACCTTCCCATCCTTGTAGTAACAATAAAGAAGAACTCCATTGATTTACAAAGATAGCCTGTCATCAGATGAATAGAATTTGTATTTTTTTATTCACTTAAACATGCATGTACAGTTTTTATGGATGGCCGATAGCAACTTACCCTGTCACCTTTCTATGCAGTTGTTTGCATTCAAAACTACTGTCACTGTCACAAATAACACCTGTGCAAAATGCAACATTAACAATTTCGGAATGAGCTAAAGTTATAAATAAAGACAGCAACAAAAATAAATGTAAAAACAAAAACTAAAGAAATAATATTTTAATAGCTATATGAAAAAACTATGTAAATACAACAAGCATTAAAAATGTTCACAAAAATGTGCAAAAGCTCAAAAACACCGTAATGTCCCACGTCCCATATTGATGGAATTACGTCGATAGCGTAAATGGTTGAAGAGTTACGGCAAAGTGAAACGTGCAGGTCATCGCCTGTCGCTGGCGGCAGCCCCAGTTTAGAAAGGTTACCTCATTATTCACTTAAATCAACTGGCTGACTGACTGGAGTGAAGCTCAGCAAAACCACGTCACTCCTCGGTGTTTCCACCAGTGCTACCTGCTAACTCAGCGAGTCCGTAACTCACTTGGAAAGACAGTGGAGTTCCACTGGCTTTCTGGTTCAGTCCATCACTCACTTGGTTCCACGATGTTTCCTCCACGTTGCTGTCTGCACTCACTCATGCCATTTCGTTAGCTTTAGCAGCCAGAGGACTCATATAAACCATATTAGTGGAGACGTTGAACTCGTGATTCAGTTGGAAGATTGGCCTGATTAACCGGAGTAAATGAAGAACTAGCTCTACCTGCTGCGCCACCATTATTATGTGGTGGGAGAACCCTGTTAAATATGGGGAACGGAAAGTGACTGTGGGTAGTACCTTTGGATAAATTGGTAACAAAAATACAATTTTTATTTTCATGCAGATTAACATATATTAAATCAGAGTTATGAATGTTATACAGCAATTCTTCATCTTCCCTGCAACTCAATATCGAGAGACTTTCAGAACTGGATATTGTAAATTTATAGATGAATGTGACTCAGTTTCATGCAGTGACATTAGATTTATACTCACATATCAGTAATACTACTAACATACACAGAAACAACAATTTGTGTCCATGAGCAAATGCTTTCCAAGCTGTTAAGGAACTAGTTACATGCCAGGAGTTATTTTTAGACACGTCTCAATTATGACAAAATAGGTAACTATTATTAGCATCGTACCATGCCAAATGTCATTCACAGACCTTCCCATCCTTGTATGAACAATAAAGAAGCACTCCATTGACTTACAACCAGCACGTCATGAGATGAATAGAATTTGTATTTTTTTTATTCACTTAAACATTCATGTACAATTTTTATGGATGGCCGATCGTAACTTACCCTGTCACCTTTCTATGCAGTTATTTGCATTCAAAACTACTGTCAGAAAATGTTTGATGAATTAATTACAGGTTATCTCTGTGACATTTAAGTGGAATGGTAAACATACAATTGCTTTTTACTCCATTTCATTGTTAAAAGCATAGAATCGTGTTCAAATGTCCAGTAACAATACAGGTTGACAATGACATCATATCCCTGAAACACTAAAAGGGGAATTCTGTTGTGGAACAGGACCCACATATTCATTAAAGAGATCACATTTTGTTCTATCATCTGCGCTATAAAGGCATCTGCGTCACCTGCTGTACATTGTTGTGATTATCAACGGCCTGCTTCTGTCTTGTTGTACAAGCGTAAAGCTCTGCTGGTCAAACACATGGCCTTCATCTCTTGTGTTTATTATGATGTGCAGACCATGTGTAAGCAGCCGTCTGCTTAGAAGTGGATGGTGAGCAGAGCCAACTTTCCACTGAAGCACGAGTCTTGTACAGAGGCCCTTACGCAGGAGGTGATTCCCAGCACCGGTTTGTAAAGTTTGTCCTTTTTGTGTTTGGAAATTTTGATATTCCCAAAGTACAGCTGTACTTTTAACCCCCTTAGGGATTTCTCAGCTGTGATGGATGACTCATTAGCACCAAAAGCAAAGGACTAAATTTAGTATGAAGCTTCAAGTGTTTAGAGAAAGCTGTGCTCAGTTCATCCCTGCAAGGCGCATACAGTAAATGATCAACATGTTCTTTTTGTTTTAGGGATGTTGTAGCACAGGATGTAGAGAGACCATCTCTCAATCAAAACTTGTAAAACTCACATGGAAGTTCATGAACATCATTCACAGTGTTGTGAATCTAAATCAGGTGCATTCAACTAAAATTCAAAGAGGTCCAGTTAGCAAACATTTCCTAAAGCAAAGGTCTGGAACATCAAAGTTATCGTGCAGTTTATTGTGATATATACTTAACATTAAATAAGACTTGAATTTAAAAATGAACAGAAAATAAATAAAATGTTTTTTTGAAACATTATGTATCTTGAAAATGGGTAAAATGAAAACCTATTTAAAATAAATAAATAACAACTGAACAGTTTAACAGTCTCTCCTTCTTTCCCTCCAGGTTTTAAACCTGGACTAGAAGGGTGTCGGGTCTTTCTCATCCACATGTGCAGGTGCTCGTTGGAGAGCCTGGAATGGTATTTAGTTTTAATCACGTTCATTGTGGAGGAAGCTGCCTCACAGCTGTATGTGGAGCCAAACATGGTCAACATGTGTACAGACACTTTCCTCAGACCTGAGAAAGTTGTCTCAGAGTCCACTTGGAGCCAGAAAGTGTCGGGGTCAGTTGGTCCAAACTGCTCTCTCAGGTCCACATCTGCTCACTTGAAAGACCCTGACACCCTTCCAGCCCAGGTCTACCACCATGACAATCTCTTATACTGGGATTACTCTATACCAGTTTGGCTGTCTCAGACGAAAGATGCGCGATGGAGGAAAAATCAGCCAGTGGTGATAGATCTCAAAATGAGACAGGAGCAAAGATGAAAGACAGAAATGTCTTTCATCTTGAGACAGATATCAGCAGTGTCAGAAATGTGGAGGAATCATCTCAGAGTGTCCCGGCCTGCTGCTGCCTCTACCAACCAATAGGATCGCACCATGAAATTACTTAAACATCATTAGTTGGATTTATATTCAAATTTTAATAAATATTAACCAAAAAAGTGCTCGATTCTATCAACCACTGTAATGTGATAATGAAGGGTTGATTTATCAAGATAAAATGTAGGAGATGCCAGTTCTCCAGACCTTCAGAAGGCAAAGCAAACTCACATTAAACAAAGGAGGGAAATCTGAAGCCTGACATGATAGAAACTCAGCCATGTGCTTTCAGACGACTAAAGCAGACCTCTTTACATTTATAAGTCTTGTATTAAGTTTGAAGCTGTTTCCATTTCAGGTACCTGTATTTTTATTAGCAGCAACCCTGGTCTGATTAGAGAATCGTTCACTAGATCTAAGATGTAAATTTTGAAAAGAATGCTTACGAAATACAGCTGCCTAGTAAATATTAAAAGTGAGAAGTGAATGGCACACAAGCTCCACTGAAGCGTTTGAACCGTCACTTCACTCAGTTACACTTCAATAAGCACACCTTTGCAAAGGACAGAAATAGACTGCGAGTGTAAAAAGGTCACATGAAAAGGTGGAACAAGTCTCTGAATCAGCTTGAGCTGATTGAAGTTTATCTGTTCTGTAGAACAGGCAAGTCACGGACATCAAAACACTTTCTACATTGACTGGCGTTTCCTCTCATGCTCCATTCATCCAGATTTTTATCCGCTGGGATTTTCGGCTCCAAAAACGTGACATAAGAAGACTTAAATTTCTTTACCTCGTAATTCTGTGCCTTTCCTCTTTGCTTCTGATCTTGCATCAGAAAATCTTTACTTTAATCATTTTTTAATTAAAGTAAACTTCTCATTCTCTGTCATACTTCTTGTCGGCATCTTCTCCATCTGCCACTCTTTTCTGCAGCAGAAGCAGCACGACTGATCAATGGATTTTTCCTCTCGCCTCTCAGACAGCAAAAAGCACTGCACATAGTGGAAGTCCATCTGGTCATCTGGCAAACCAACATCAGTCATTTATTACATATACACACACACATATACATATATATATATATGTATGTAT
>JBAMYA010047267.1:0-10502 GCA_037176975.1 Arrhamphus sclerolepis | reverse complement strand
TATAAGTTGCCAGAGCCATCCTATTTTCTGTCTGTGGAGAGATGACACCTTGATGGTTCTGTCACTTGTATTTATTGCTCTAACACAAAAGGGGACAATGTGGTGTAAAATTGAATGGGGTATGAGCTGTCACCATGTTTTAATTGGAGGTGAACAGAATTAAAGGAGATGATGAGAGACAGCCAGGAAGCAGCAACAGGCAGCTCTACTTTTTGTTTTTTGTTTTTTTTGTTTGTTTGTTTTTTAATATGCTGTGTTGATGACTCATCACTCCATTCTCCTCCTTGAGAAAAAGTATGTTCATATTAAGCTGGAAACATAATGATAATGACGGAGGATTATTTTATTTCTTAGGGTCTGAAAGAAAGGGTCACAAAAGTTGGTCCATTTTTTTTATAAATTAAACGGTCAAATTGTATCAGGATTGTGATAAATGCGTCATTGTATGTATAATGTAAATATACCAAAAATCAGAGGGCAAAATCTGTTTTTTAGGATTATTCTAGAGATTGTTGGATGAAAATTTCACCAGCAATTGTCTGTGGAGCCTGTTCCAGCTGACATTGGACACGTTTTGTGTTATACCTTCACCACGTTGCTAGTGCTGTCAGGAAGACGAACCAGACGAACATTCATCTATGGCGATTTAAGAATCCCCAGTCAACCTCAGATGCATGTTTTTGAACTGTGGGAGGAAGCCAGAGTAACTGCTGAGAAACTCCATCCATTTATTAGATTACAATGATAATAATGAGCAAACTAAACAAGGATGTTATATTTATGTTGAATTTTTACCTGTTTAATTACATAATTTTTTTCTGCATATCCACTAAATTATCAGGCTTAAACAAGTGTACACATGTTTTTGATGCAAAAAGATTCTCACATGTTCTGTCACTATTGCACTTTATGCAAAATTATGCCGTTAAATATTTGTCCTGAGAAATGGTTTGTTGTATTAATATATATTTGCCGTCAGGTTGCTCCACATTTAAGCTTTGTACTTGCAGTTTTGTCTTTGTCAGTTTGTCCCCACAGCGTAGCGTTGGTTTAACTGAGAGGCTTCATAAACCAGTAACAGATGTACCAACCTCTGAACTGCTGGTGTCTCCAAAAGGTGCCGAGTGTTAATTCTCACACCAGCTCGATTAAACCGTGCTGATTCTGCGAAGAGACCTGATTTTTGATTAGGTGAAATCGCCAAAAACGGTTTATTCGTTAATCCTAGTTGCCTCCTGGTGGTGTTGATGCCGCTCAATATAATTCTCGGTCTGTATTATGTGCACAGCAGCTCCCAGGGCGCAGACTCTTAAATTCAGTGTCATCTCATTATTCCAAGGAAATTTAAACTAAGAAACCTGAGGTGTTGTAGGTAGGTAACTAGGTAGCCTAGTTTGATGTTGGGTGTGTGACTACGTAGCCTTACTGGAAAGATATTGACTGTAAAAAGCTGTCAAAGCCAATGGCTGTCTGTCAGTCAAGAACATCAAATGACATCTGGGCATCTGATTGGTCAACTTTGTTGCTTAATGTAAATTTATTTGATGTGGTACAAAAAAAACAAACAAATGTATAGTTGTCATGGATGTAAAAGGACACCCCAGATGAAACAAATAAATTGTACCAGACTGTTATGTTATGCTGCAATGTTGGCACTTTTAACATGGAGGTCAATCGAGATTTTCTCTGTTTTGAGGAAGTGGCTCAGTTGAGGAAGTGCACCAAAACATAATAATATAAACATATATATTTAAATTGCTTTACACAAATTTATAATAAACGATCAGTGCTCTATTTCGATGTTTGGTTATGTCAGTGACCAGAGACTGGTCTCATCTCCAGAGGAACAATTTCTTAATTTATCTTAATGTGGTATTTATTCCTTTTGATAATTTTCTCCGTTCATCTCCTGCTTTTCTCTGAGCAGCTTCATTCATCTGTCAGAATCTCCACTCCTCATTAGTTTCAGCCCTTTGCGTGCACTCAAACATACACACACCCCACCTCAGCTCTCCCCATCTGGTTGTCAGAACCAGTTTCACAGTCACTCCTCCCTGGATCCAAGTTCTACTCCAACTCCTCTCCTGCACACTTGAACAAACACATGCCACGTACACGCACACAAACACGCAGACAGACCGACCTCCGTCCAGTCTGCACAGTCAACCGCTCACAGTCAGCATGAATAGCAGCGAAAAACTGTCATGCATCATCAAATGTGCGAAAGGTCTTTTGAATATGGGACCGTGCCTTGAATGTGGAGGCATTTGAATGGGCTGCTGCAGAATGAGGGAAGCTGGTGCACAGAGGCACCTGTGAGTCTGAATCTGATTCAGCCTTTAGCCATTTAGTCTTTGTATTGACAAAAAAAACCCACAAAACAGTCTGACCTCTGCTCACACATTCTCTGGTTTGCCGGAAAGAGGTGAAAATAGGGCTGAGCAATATAAAACTAATCATTAAACCTCAGACGAGGTAAAATGTTCAATTAATCATGAAAGTGATTGGGCTAATCTTATTTTGGACCTTTATAGATCACTGACAAGGCTTTAGATATATTCACCTTAATTTTTCGAATGAAAGACTATAACTTTTTGATATGAATAAGTAAGTGAAGGAAAAGACGCAGATTAACTATTTTTTTTATTGAATATTTAAGAAAAAAAAGAAATCAAAGCTCAACATTAACATTTTAGTTGAAGGTTCAGAATGCAGATTTTGATTCATTTTAGATGAGTTGACCAGCCCCGGGTGAAAATGTTGGACTCGTGTCCCTGACATGCTGATCTCTTCTGGTGCTGAGAGTAACGCTTACTGACTCGAGTGCAAAAGAGCTCACTTCCTGTGAGCTAAATGTGTGCAGGAGCCTGTCCATCTGTGCTCGAAACTGTGTCGTGCAATTAAAGCTCCCTTTTTGGAATATGAATTTTTGCATTTCGTTAAATCTCTGAAAACCCACTGTCATGAATTAAATACTTGTTTTCTGTCCTTTTCTTCCAGGTCTAAGTGGACAGCCTGCAGACATTGAGAAGCGGAAAACAGCATTTGGGCAGAATTTAATACCCCCTAAAAAGCCCAAAACTTTCTTACAATTAGTGTGGGAGGCACTACAGGACGTCACACTGATCATCTTAGAAGTGGCAGCCATAGTCTCACTAGGCCTTTCTTTTTATAAACCACCAGGGGCAGAAAAAGAAAGTAAGTTTTCTTCTTTTGTTTCATGTTACTGTTAATGCATAAAATTATATTTGCATTGTGTGTGTGTGTTGTTTGGGGGGTAAAAACACTTTAGAGCTGGGGTCTGTTTCACAAAGAACGTCAACAAATTCCGAGTCAAAAAGCTAACTCGGAGTCAACAAACTCTGAGATCAGGAAATCACTTTTCAGTTTCAGATCAGCTGTTCTGAGTTGGTTCAATCAACGCTGAGTATGTTGACTCCAAGTTACCGCAACTATAAAAAGCCGTCATCAATGGAGCTCAGATACCGTGATTCACCATGGCAAACACCAGAAAACAGAAGAGATCCTCCTACTCTTTTTCATTGATTTAAAGGGTTTTTTTTGCAGTCATGTGACTTCCTGCAGCAAACTGATGTATCGGTGAAGGAAAGACAGTTAATGAGGGAGAAATGACAGAGTTGATGCATAATTTAAACATTGAGTGGCAGGTACTGCTAACATGAAAAAACAACTTTGAACCAATTGAAGTTGACGTAGAAAACAAATTTCAGACATAAATCAAACATAGCACACTTGGTTGAATTCACTTAAAAAAAATAAAAATAAAAAAATTGGAGGAATGGGGGAAAAAAAAAGGTTCAGGCCTAGAAGCGTCAGTATATCCAGTCACACTGTTAAATCCTAAACGGACATTTCTCTCCTCACAAGTGGGAGCAGGATGCTAATTTTAAACAAGATATCTTCTAAACCATGTTGACTCTCCGATGACTTTGTGGTGAATGGAAAAGAAGAAAATAAAGTATGCGTAGGCTATGTGCATCTTTGAAAAACATTGGCCGACACTTTTCTCTCAATTCTGTATGTTTAGTATCCCATTGTTATTAAGAAAGCTGGCATTAGAAACAGAATAATGAAATTAATGATCTATGGTGTTTCGTGTGAAGCATGGACATACTATGCGTGGTATCTGTATTTCTGTAATTATTTTTCTTCTTTTTGGGGCGGGGGTAATCCTAAGAAACATACTTTACTGATGCAAAATGCAACATTTCATCGTTGAGACGTCTCAGATCGTTACAGGATTGAATTGAAAACTTTTTCACCTTCATGAAGTAAAACTGCTCTTGACCAGGTTTAGTTCAGTTGCCGTGGTAACAGACTCTGAGTATGAGTTCTCAGTTTCTGAAACGGGCTCAACCGAACCCACTGGCTCAAAGTTAAGTAACCCCGCTTTGTGAAACGGAAAAACTCAAGAGTTTCCCTGAGTTCTGGTTCAAGATACTCGGAGTTTCCACATAACCCGCTTTGTGAAATAGACCCCTGCTTGCACAAATAGTTTCGAAGTCATTTTCCCCTGTTCATTTATCTAAGATTAGTGGCCTGCTTTCTTTAAACACTAAAGCAGGACTGATGTATGGTATTGTGTTGTGAGTCAAAAACAAAGATCTGAGAACCAAAACCCCAGAAATCAAAATCTGTAACCGAGAGTTCAGTCATCGCTCTGAGTTAATTTTCTTTTCTTCTTTTCTATCAGTTCTAAAACAATCTATGTTTCCAAACATTCATTCTCAGTTGCGTTTTTTTCTTTTGCGGATGCATTTCTACTTCTCTGACTGTAGCTGGGTGTGCTTCTGATTGGGTCGATTTTGTGCTTTTGGACAGGGAAGTACTCATGGCAGCCCCTGCTGCTGGTTCAGAAGAGTAATGACACATTCACATGCATCTGACTCCATAAACTTTGAATGGCGTGACGCCATCTATTGCCAAAATGAATTGTAGGTTGGGTGCGTCACAACGGGTCCGAGCTTCCATCTACAGTTGAGAAATTTTCAACTTTGATGCATCAATCCATTCGTCAGCCAATCCGGTTGCGGCCAGGCAGCTGGAGTCTATTAAATGAAACTGTATGTGGGGGCGGGGTCTGTAGAAGCTCCCATCTGTCTATGGTCGGACCTCGAATGATTGTTTGTGGCGTTTGCAAACTAGCTGGATTGAGCCGATGCTTTTCATTGTAGCTGACACTACAGCAAACTGAGGTAGCGAATCAGAAGAGTCTACCCCGTCCAGTGAGAGCCGGATACTGGACACTTTTCTATAGAACATAGTTACTAGCAGTTAGCTGCTCAACATAACAAATGCTTCTCTTCCTGGGTATTTCAGCAGCAGTTTGTTTTTTTTATTGTATTTATTTTTTTCTGGTCAATCTGATGTGCGTTGCCACAACGCATACATGTGAATGCACCATAATGATACGTCCTTTCACGTCAGTCCCCAATAACAGAAAAAGTTGTTAGATTTGTCGCTAGTTGTTTTTGGTTTTGTTTTTAGACTAGAGGGGTCCCAACACTTGCTAAATAAAGCAATAAAATCTTATTGTTCAGCAGAGGTTTGATGCTCTGCCGGCGATGTATAAAGTGCTGTTATTCAGTAACCAATCAGCTACTAGATCTCATTTAGGTAACACCCCCTCCATTGTTGATTGACATGGATCTGACAATTTGCAACCGCAAAAAAGAAAAAGGTGCATCTGAGAAAGAGGATTTGAAAACATTGTTTTAATACTGAAAAAGAAAAGCATAACTGAGATTATCATTATTATTTTATTTTTAGTTTTCATCATTTTCTGAAAATATGAGTCAACAGTGTGAAATTGGCTATTGATTATGTGTGTTCACATGATAGCCTTCATTTCGCTCTTGTCTGCTTGCAGATTGTGGAAAAGCTGCTGGTGGTGTGGAGGATGAAAATGAGTCGGAGGCTGGTTGGATCGAGGGAGCCGCCATTCTTCTTTCAGTCATCTGTGTGGTGCTGGTGACAGCTTTCAACGACTGGAGTAAAGAGAAGCAGTTTAGAGGCCTCCAAAGCCGCATCGAGCAGGAGCAGAAATTTACTGTCGTCCGAGGAGGACAAGTCATCCAAATTCCTGTGGCTGAGATTGTAGTTGGAGACATTGCACAAATAAAATATGGTAATAAGAGATTATCTTCAGTCACTGAGATCTTTTAAACAGAAAAGGACATTAATTTGGGATGTTTTGAATCATGCAATCCAAAGCAAATGGAAAAACAAATGCACCAGCAGTGTCATCTCTATAAACTAAAGATGTGTTTGCTTGTTTCAGGTGACCTCTTACCTGCTGACGGAGTTTTAATCCAAGGCAACGATCTCAAGATCGATGAGAGCTCACTCACAGGAGAGTCAGACCACGTCAAGAAAACACAAGAAAAAGATCCAATGCTGTTATCAGGTGACATAAAGACAAGATTTGTGATTATTTGACCGTCACTGCTGAAAGTTGCGTTTTCAATCTAGAATGCAATGTTTCTGATAATAGGTTTTATTAAAAGACGTCTCCATGAGATTGAAAGTGAATTGGTGTTCCAGTCTTGATGCTCAGTGTAATTGGTTATCAGCCATCCAATATTTTTCAGATGTAAAACATTAATAGCTCTTGGGTTTTCAGCCATTTACCACTGTAGTCTGTCTCTCTGAGAAGAGAAGAAAGCTTTTTGTTTAATTCATCAGACTCTTTCACCACACCTTAAACACATTTGTCTCTTTGTTTATGCCTCTCCAAAACTGTTGATTGATTGTGTCCCTTTTTGACAAAAGTAAGAAATTTTATAAGGCCTCCCCATGTGGCTTACTGGTAGTGATTACCAAACCAATCAAAGAAAGCTGCTAATATCACTGCATTGAGAGCCTAAAATTATTTCTGTCATAGCCATGATTCAGCGTATGTTCAGTTGCACAGTGCAGCATGCTGTAAATTATCTACTGATTTCACGTCCTGATATGTGACTTGAATTAATCTTATGAGGCTTTAAAAATCATACCTGCCATTATACAGGACAAGCTATATGTAATCGTACCAAATACAAGTTCTCAGAGTCAGACAGCACTCCCAAATAATGTAGCTGAGAGTCCAGTTGCACCTGTCTGTATATATTTAATTAGACTATGTAATAAGCCAATGCCCCGCAGTTCTCCCTGGCAACAACACAGGAAGACAGTAACACAGTAAAACCACAAGAGACAACAGCCGCAAGCACAATAGTCCAATTAAATGACCCAGTTTAGACTTACCTGCGCTAGTAAACATCCTGAGAGGAGCAAGAACGTTAACTGTCTCCTCACTATGACTTTTACTTGTGTTCTGTTCTGTCATTTACCTTTTCTTCACAAATGGACACGTTTGTCTCAAGCTGCATGTCGACCATGAACTGCCCAGCATTGCAGCTTCTCAGAATTGCATTAATTCACATAGACTGACAATAGGCCTTTGATTAAAGACCGCTGATTAAAGCTTTGGAGAGAGTTTGTACTGATTGCCTCCATTTGAAAACCTGCATCTTTTTTTTTTCCTCTCATGCTGTATAGCTTAACTTACCACTTGAAAGCCTGGAACAAAATGATTTTAGCACAACACTTTCAAGCTAGAAAACAAGAACAGAATCAAATTATGGATAAAAAAATACTGTTGGTGGCTTAACAATAACATGATGTAAGTTGGAAACATGGAACGTCATTGACTCACTGAAATCTTGTTTTTCTGCTCCGTTCAAAGGCACCCATGTAATGGAAGGCTCAGGGAAAATGGTGGTCACTGCTGTGGGTGTTAACTCTCAAACTGGAATTATCTTCACTTTACTCGGGGGTGGAGAAGATGACGACGATGATGAAGAGGAAAAGAAAAAGGAAAAAGAAGAGAAGAAGAAACAGAGGAAAAGTGAGTATTCTCAGTCCCCCCCCCCTTAAAATGTTTAATACCAAAATAAGTGCATGCATTTCGATCCTTAGACCTTCCTAAAACGTACCATGTAATAATTGATTTTTATTTCCTGTTGTTTATATTAGAGAAAATGTAGATTTTATACTCAGCAACAATTGTTGCCATGCTGATATTTACTCTCTTTGTGATCAAATTATGCATGTAGGCACATAATTCTAATTATATATTAGCAGTGGACCCTTTAAAATATCTTAACAAATCTAACTGAAATATTTTGCACATGTATTTTTACTTTTTTTTTTTTTTTGTACAAGTTTAAAGCTGACGTCTGCTTTAGGGCTGTCACTAACAATTATTTTCTTATGGATTAATCTTATGATTATTTTTGCAATTAATCTACTGATTATTATTTTTCCACTTGTTGATTATTCATTCTGTTAAATGCTAACAAACGATGATACATCTTCTCACAATTAAATTACTAGGGGGACGCAGTCCATAGCGGCTTGTATTCGTGCCGTCACCTTGAGGATTAGAGGGAGGGGATGTTTTCTTTTGCGATGGTTGGGTTGCTGCGATGGGCCAATTCAATTTTACAGAGCATGTGGACCACCACTTTGATACTTGTTAACAAAAAAAAAAAATCTAAACCTGAGATACCCAAATCTGTTTTTGGGAGGAAGAAGTTTCATTCAACGTGTGACGGTACTTTTACTCACCATTGTCAGGGTGTTGTGTATGACGCATCTTGTGCAAGTCGATGTATTTACATAGTCGACATAATCAATTACATCGATGCGTTGTTGCAGCCCTAATCTCCTTCCACAGGTGCAGCTAGGAAGTAAAGAGGCCTGGTCATGTGACCATTCACACTAGTTACATGACATTGATACATTTTTATTTTTTTTTGTACACTACTATTGATCCCCATGGAGAAATTCCTTCTCTGCATTTAACCCTTCTGGGCTACTAGACCCAGAGCAGTGGGCTGCCACAATGCGGCACCTGGAGAATTTAGAGGAGACAGCCTATTCTTTTTATGTTAAAAACTGCATTTGTTGCCCAAAAACAAAACAACTTTACAGCTCCCAGACGTGAAAACAAAAATGACGAATCCTAATACCGACCTACATGTAATTTCCATTTAAATGGGTTAATCTGTTATAAACCAGCGTTTGAAGCCATGCTCAAAGGTGCACCAGTTTTAACAGACATTTCCCATTTTTGCTGAAAAATTCTGTCTTTTGAGAAAAGTGAAGTTCACATAACAGATACCGGTTTGAGCAGTCACTTGTCACTTTTACTGACATTGTGATGTTTTTTTACAGACAAGAAGCAGGACGGATCTGTAGAGAATCGTAAGAAAGGTAAGTCTTGTGCCCACACATACCGTGACACGTATAATTGCGTTAAAGCTTAATAGCTACATGCTGGGCAATATATCCCTAAAAATAATATCACGATTAACTGAACAAGTTACCTTAATTATGATTAATGGTCATTTTATTTTTTGTCCTCGTAGATAACCAAAAAGGTTTTTGCTGTAAATATAATCTACAATTTAAACTGGGTTATTTTTCTAATTTAAAAAAAAGTACATTTGATTTTAAATTAAGAAAAAAGGATCGGTTTCGATATTTTTGATTCATTCATCACAGCTCCCCTCCCAGTTCACCAGTGCTGGGTGGAGGTTAAAGCCACCAGCCTCTGATTAATTGGCCTCAGTACTTTTTATTGAGGTAATGAGGAGGTGCATATTTTTCTATGATCATATGTTGGTGTAGACTTGGTACAGGCTCTGTGCTGTCTGACCCTTTGTCTGTCTGTCTCTTCTGTCCTTCTTCCCTGGCACATTGAGCTTTGAGCAGTAGGTGCTGCTGAATCCAGTTATAGCGATTATTGATGAGGAGATTAAAGCCATGCAGCATTTCTGGGGCCAGAACATCTGTTTTCCCACCACGGCTCTCCCTCAAGCCTCCATAATTTGATTCCTGTTGATGTCCCATACTGAACTATTCAGTCAGGTCCGTAAGGGGTTGCAGTGGTTGGCACAGCAGCTTCAAAGCGACTGCGAGGACAACGAGGCTGTTTAGTGCTACGTCAGCTAGCCAGACTAGTAGTCCTGCTGGGATCGTATGATCAGTGGTGCTAGAGTCTGTGGCCACAGCCCTGGCGCTGGTCCCTGGTGCACAGATTCCCTCTGCCTGCCAGGAATCAGCAGTAATCCTTTAGACTGAGATTACACTGACCATGTAAGAGCAGAGCAAGCCTCAGCGTTCCTGCTGCATACGTTCAAACATGCTGCCATGTTACCCTTCATAGTGTCATTGCTGTCTGTGCTTTAAAAAGAAAAGAAAGAAAAGAAAAAAAATTCAGAATATGGCACAGTTACATTGATATATTTTGGTAGTTTCCTTATAGCATGATGACTTTATTGCGATGAATAGCATTGAACTTCTACTGGCCCGCCAGCTCTTTCCCCTCTTCAGTTTTTTTTTTTTTTTTTTTTTTTTTTTTTTTTTTTTTTGGAAAGGGGAGGAGTATAAACTTCCCTGACTCCCGGGGGGCGCGCACCAGGGTTCTTCCAGGG
>JBAMYA010047266.1:0-10504 GCA_037176975.1 Arrhamphus sclerolepis | reverse complement strand
AAATTCAATTTATTTATATAGCGCCTATTTACGACAAGTCATCTCTAGGCGCTTGAGAAACCCAGAGCTTGACCCCCCGAGCAAGAAGAAGATAAACCATCTTACAAATAATTATTTGATCATCTTATACCTCTGTTTTCTCTAGACTGGTGGCATTACCAACCAAATGTGTCTACTGCAACGATGGAACCAAATCCATAACATTAATTATGATAAATGCTTCTCTGAAGAGTCAGTTAAACATTCGAGGCTAATTACATGGAGAACCTGGTGCCATGAAACCACAGCAAATGAAGTGTTGCAAGAAGTGGAAAATTTATGTTTTTGTAACTGTTAATTTAAACAGTTCTAATATCATGAATAATGACTATCATCAACATCTATGTGAAAGTGTCAAACATAATTAAAAAGAAGGAATGGGAAATTAGAAACCCATTTGTCAGGTAAAATCCTGTTAATGAGGTATTTTCTATTTCATTGCTTCTCAGCAATTGTTTCTTCCCAAACCCTGATTTTTTTATTTATGTATTTATTTATTTTTGTGTGTGTATTCCCAACCCCATCCAAAACACAATCTTGGTTTATTGTCCGTCATTTGAATCACTGAAGCCTAAGAAGTCACTGTAGCAAATCACCGCTACGCAGGTCCGAGTCAGCATATAAATCACTCCAACGGCACGTCATTTTCCCTGGTTGTTTTAGTCCAAAACACACACACAACACAACTCACAGCCGTGGTTGACCTGTCAGACCCTGGGTCCGGCATGCTGCTGCTTAAATAGAGCGACAGTGATTGGCACATGCAGCATAGGTGTGCCAATCAGTCGCTCATTGGTGCTGGTCCTTGAGCTGCTGAGTCACTTCCCCTCTGCAACACACTCCGCCACCACACTCACCTACAATGTTGTCTGCAGCTATACTTGAACAAAACACGCTTTAGTTAAACATGCTACAGTTAAATCCACAAAACCCTTGATGGTGGCAGTGTTTTCATGCCACAGTTTTAAATAATGGTTTCTGAAGACATATGAGGGGAAGCCAGAAAATAATGAACATTCACTTCTATTCAAAAGGAGATTATGTGTATATGAAATTAACCACAGTGCAAGAAAACCATCACATCCAATTGCTCTTGGTTTATTTTTTATTTTTTTTGTTTTGTCTTTTGTTTTTTTAGCAGAATTATATTTGGCCTTATAGACCTTACCTTATAATCATTATTATAATCCTTACATTATAATCAGTGTCTTTCCTCCTTGACATTGTGTTAACACACATCTGAATGCTCCAGACCAGTAAACTGACAGAATGTTTGCTTTTATAGAGGTGATCGCGATTGGTGATGATCAGTAACTTAAAAGTAACATCTGGTAACATCTGTCTGGTAGTTACATCATTCCCAGGATAACAGTAGGATTTAGTTGTTTAGTTTTAACTCATACACTGCATAAAAAGAACTGGACAAACCCCCTGGGATGTCATTTATTTGTTTCCGGAGTACTTTTAAAAGTACAGCATTCTGTCAGTACATTAAACAGTGAAACAAGCCATGACTTTATGAGAACAACTAGGCTATGATCTGTTATTTACTGCCCAGAAGTCAAGTTCATTGAAGGTTCTGAACAAGCGGCAACCATCCCACTTCCAGGTTGAAGCTCATCCAGGAAGCATGTTTTGTTTCAGTTTCTCGGCTGACCGCTAGGTACAAATCCCCATTGATCTCCATGTTCAAAGTTCCGTCTTTTCAACAGAATTAAACATATTTACAGTTACATATTACATCCATGACAACTGTACATGCTGTGAATTTTTTGGTACCACATCATATAAGTTTCTCTAAAGCAATAAAGCTAACCAATCAGATGCCTGGATGTCATTTGACGTGCAGAGCCACTGGCTCTGTCTTTGACCTTTACAGCTTTGTCCCGGGTCTGTGCAGTTTGAGAGTCTTCACAGGCTCTCTGTTCAAATCCATTTATATTTAGATCATTTGTATTTATTTATCTTTAAGCTAGTGAGGTGCAAATAAATTTCTTTAGTTTTCTGCAGCAAACTTCAACAGTTTAACATGTGGGTCAACAGAGACGTGCTTTTGGAGACATGTCCTACTGATCAGTAGGAACAGCAGTTTTCTTCACTTGCAGGTTTTGTGTGTGATTAGCAAGCCGGGTGTAGTTGCCTGGTCATTCCACACACTGCTTCCAAATTTGGGCTTATTTTATATTATTTTTCCTTTTTAACTTACGGTAAATATTTACACAGCCTAAAATGTCGTGTACTTTTGTTCAGTTCATTTGAAGACCATGTATAAACCAGCACATTGGAATTGAAACAGGCTGTGCTTTTCCCTAAAGTGGCATCGCCAGGGTTTTTAGAACTGGCGAATTTAAAACTTTCCTTTGTGGGTTTTGAATATTTTAACCGGAGAGTTGTGAAAAGGTATCAATCTACTTTATGCTAGGGAGCAAACTGAGAAAACTCTTAGTTGTTATTTGAGGCAGACTCGCAGGATCTGAAGCATAGGAGAGACTTAGTTAGGATTTAGTAAAAATCACAGGAGCTCAAGAAACCCTTTGAGGGACAAGAACGTGGCCTGGATGTTAACCAACTAGCAAATATAACAATCTGGCAATGAGAAGAGAGAAATCTGGAGAAGATTAACTGCATGTTGATGACTAGGTAATCAGATGTGCCGGGAAAGTTGCCAGGAAGCAGGAAGCCACGCCCCCAGGAACACAGAGCGAGAGAACAGAGGTACAGATACATGAGGAGGGAGACGGACGAGAAGAGAAACAATCACTGCTTTCCTGCACAGTAGCTTTAGGTCAGTGTTCTTCAGTGTTGGTCCTCAGGGTAGACTGTCCTGCATGTTTTACATGTTTCCCTGCTCAGTCACATTTGGTTGGACGTCTTCAAGGTCTACAGGAGTCTGTCAATGACCCACTAATTAGATCCAGGTGTGTTTGAGCAGGGACACATCTGAAACATGCAGGATTGTGTGCCCTGAGGACCAGGCTGGAAGAACACTGATCTAGTAAATGTTATGTCACATCACAAATAGGCATATATTTTCCATTTAGGCTTTTTCAACAGATTTGACCAATATTTAATACAAGGCTTTCATGGGTTTGGGGAAATATTGTAACCTAGATCAAACTTGAAATACTTTGATCATTGTAGGGGGTCTGAAAGCCAATTAAATGCCAGTTGTTACATAGAAAAAAAACAAAAACAAAACATTGATGGAACCAGTAGTGCTACATATAACTGCTCTATTCACATCACAGCTCTCAGAATCTTTGCTCAGAATTGGGGAAGTGAACTCATGTGTATCGTTCATCATCCACAAAATTTAATACCAGCCTCGCTTCTTCCTCTCGATGTCTTCAGCGGCCATTCTGGATGACCAGTCTGTGTGCGGTCGTGGTGAGCGTCTGGCGCTAGCCCTGGCGAGGGAGAAAATCAACAATCAGATGCAAGGCTCATCCCAAGCAAAGGTGGAGGTGGACGTCTACGAGCTACAGAAGGACTCCCAGTTTGAGACCACTGATACCAGTAAGCGCCGGTCCTTGCTTTGTATTCATGTGGTGGTATAATCCTTCCTTGCAGCTGAATCTGCTCCCCATGCTGACATTTAAATTGGAGGTTAACTTCAGTTAACCCTCTATGTGAGGAAGCAGTACAAAGTAATGAAGCATCAAATCTTATTTAATCAGGCAAGTCAATAGTGCAACAGGTGCAAATGATTTTTTTCACGCTCAGTAAATATGTAGATATTAATAAATTTAAGCGCCAGGGAGCAAGCAACTCAAGATTTAAGTATATGAAAAATGCTTTCTTTTAATATTTCCTTAAAAGGTGATATATCATCTTTTAAAGTTAAAAAGAGAATCAAATGTGCAGGAAGTCGAACATTTACTGCCAATGAGCCTGTAACGTGTCTTTATATAAGATATGAAATACACTTTTGATATACTTTATAATGAAGAAATTGTCAGTGCTGAAAAATGGCTTAAACTATCCTTGCTTTACACACTCAGTTTTTGTTCTCGCTAACACACTCTTAAATTGATTCTCTTTCAAACTTCATTTTTTTTCTGCTGACAAATGTTACCCGCTTCTTGTTCCTCTTCTTACACACATCCAGCGAAGGTTTCACCAAGTGTTGCAGCTTGTTTCAAGTAGACACCTCTATCTAGATTAGAAAATAAAAAAGCATCTTGCTAGCTCTTAATGAAACGCCATTAAAGAGAGAGAAAACTTTAACGAGGGTGTAAAAGCAGACTGAGAGCATCAACAGTCTCAGTTATCCTCAACTCAGAATGTTGCATCTCAACAAACTGAACCACTCTGCTTGCCATTCTGCTGTCCTGTCCAGTGAAACAACATGAATGAGGAAAAGATCCCCTGAATGCTAATTGCTGACATGTAATGAGGCGAATACATCTCTTGAATATAAATAATGACACGTAATGGATCAATGTCTTTTAGCTGTTCTTCTTTTAAAAGCCGCCATGTCTGTGCCCCTGGTTTTGTACTCTGTGATTGTGTGGCGTGTCCTGATACGAAGCAGATGGAAGAGCACGTCGCTCAGACTGTTTCATGCAGAATGTCAAATGGTGTTGACTGAATTGGCAAGTCATCTTGCAAAATCGAGATAATAAATGAGAGATCTGCTAATTGGATTGGATCATGACCCTACTTTGGTGCTTCCGATGACTTGGGCCAACTTTGATGTATTTTTCTCACTAGTATCTGCAGCTCTATTACAACTATCTGAGCAGTACAAATAGTATTCGCTTTATGTGCTTTAAATACACTTACAAATTTCTGCAACAATTCAGTTCTACTTAAAGGGATACTGTGTAATGTTACAGGTTGTCTGTTAATAAAAATGGACTGTTTCATTCAAAAGTATGACCTTATTAATTAATAGTTACTTCCACAAATCACAGTGTTCTGGTAGGTTGTGAATTTGCCAGTTATGTTGCGCCGCCATCTTGAAACGACGGTCCATGGCAGGGAACATCCAGGAAAATACACCTTCGCGTTTTGCATTTGCGCTAGCACCACCAGTAGTTGGCTACAAACTCTCGCCCAGCTCCAACCGATCCAGTGCCCCCACCTTGCAGTCTTCTTCCTCTCCCTGTCTCAGTAGTGGATTCTTTTAAAATGGATTTCAGACTCTAGAAAGAACATTTCTCTGTCAAAGCTACAAGGTATTAGAGGAAGCACTTGCTGTTTTGTTTTGATAATTATTGCAGACCGGTCGAGACGCCCGGTTGTGTCACTTGTCCCCACGTGGGCCCGGCACCCCTTCCTCTTTCCAGCATTCTCCCTCCTTTCCCTCCCTTCTTCCCGGCCCTGGTGGGGTTGGAGGGGGTGCCATCTCTGTCGAGCCCAATCCTTGCATGAGTCGGGCGCGGCTGCCAATGAACTCTCACATCTCCGTGCTGACCACGTTACTCTGTTTGGTGGTCTTTGGCGGTGGTGGGTCTGTGGGGGATTCTTACCAGGTACCTGCACTCGTCTCTCACTGCCTGACCTCAGGAAACCCGTCGCCTCCCAAGCTCCGTGAGCCTCTACCCGCGCTATAAGTTTAATATAGATCAGTAGCTATATCGCTAGGTTAGCTCGTCTTCAGTTCCAGTTGCTGGCTGATGTTAGCATTGAATCTAAACATAAAAAAGACAATATTATGAGTTGTCTTGTAATGGACATGTATGACATTTTTTTGGTCTAAATTACTAAATGAAAATAACTATTTCACAAAACTAAACTCATCAACTGAGAGAATATTGCTAGAAATTTTATTGGTTGACAACTTCTCTGTTTCCCGGGTGAATAACATTTCTCAGCTACGGAAAACGGAAATGAGTCCAGGGAAAAGAAGCGGAGTAAAGAATGGTTGCAGTATACGACCTCACCACTAGATGGGAGAAAATCTTACAGAGTGTCCCTTTAAGAGATAATCTATAATTTGTTTTAAGCTACTGTGTCAAACAGGTTCATGTTACATAGGAAAAATTAATATTATTTATACAGGATAAGCATTTTTTTTTCTTTCTCAGAAATATACATTTAAACTAACTAATGTTTCTTACCTGAAAACTGCTTCTACGGACAAGCAACAAGTTGGAAAGAACTAAAAAAAAAAATTTCATCATTATTTGTTTTTGTTTATTATTTGCGATGTAATGTCGTATCGTTTATCACAGTTTGCATCTTAGAGTAGTCAAAACGTAAATGTTTTATTTTATGAGGTATATAAACTCTGTTTTGATGGCTTCCTCTATTAATCCCGTTCTGATTCCAGTTCTTCTGGCAGAAATCAGTTTGAATTGTTTTTCGGAGCTTCAGAAAGGGTTTTTGCTGAAAATCATGAGAACTGTCTGTGTTGGGGGATTTTAGGGAATGAACTGTGTTCTCAGGTGACAAACAGGACATGATGGAAGATGTAAAACAAGGACAGATGGCTCATGACAGTATTTCCCTGATTCAGGGCGTCGAGCGTCAGTGTGAAGCGAGGTCATAGTGACCTGAAAGCTTCTGAATGAGCAGCTGCAACTGATGTTTATTGATTGTGAACTGCCAGAGGTAACAAAAATAAATAAAAAAGAAGAGGTTTCTCAAAGGGCAGACATTTATTCTTTCTCTTTAACACACATGCACACACACTGAACAGGACAAATGATGCATTATGAAAAAGGAAAAACAGGCCAATTAAAGCAGAATAATGAAAAACATCCAGCTGAGTATCTGATAACCGTTTGTCACCTGAGTCATCCTGAAATGCCAACCACGTTATATCCACGCTCTTATTTATTTGTGCAGGTATTAAAGAAACATTCTGGAGTTAAATCAGCACTAGGTCCAATGTCAGATGGTAATGAGTATAAACTTTAGCTGGGAACTAAAATTACATGAATCAAAGCAGTTTTAAGCTAAAACAGAATCTGCATTTGCAGCATAATGGATATTAATGGAAGCCCAGAGGACAATCAGGCATCATCAGAATGAAACTGGTAGTTTAAGCCTCTGACAAAACTCCAAAACTGTATTCCACAGAAGTGATAGTGTTTATAGAGTAGGCCCACAGGGACCACTACAGAGGCATGCTAATTTCTATCTGTATGTTATGTTACCATGGGCGTTGCGGGTTCCAAAGATTTGTGCTGCTAATAAAAAGAAAATACACACTGTTACAGCAGGACAGTTAACTGGTTTATTTTTGCCCCAGACGCACCCAGGAGGACACAAACTCAGTGTAATTGTTCTACCTGTCCCCTGTAGCATAAATTAAGCATTTAATGTCTAAAGAATACTTCGCGACATAACTGTACAAAGTATAACCGATTTATCACGTAATACAACAAATCAGTACAATCAATATACAGTATACAAAAAGATAAACATGCAATGAACTACAAGGTTACATTATGTTAGTTATGTTATGCAGTACATACATATGTCATTTTTATACCTAAAGAGGCTTTACACTCATTATCATCAAATAATAAACCTGGGGTTGATTTAACTCTAGAAGGCTCCTTTTATGTTCAACAATAACCCCATTTTTTACTTTTTCTTTTTCCTGTTTTCTTTTTTCCCGACCCAAACCAGCCATGACTCACATTTAAGTAAAAGTGAAAATGTCAGACTTCAAAAAGCAAATCAACATCAAAATGCATTTGGAGAGAAAAAAAACATGTTACAAAAGCAGGATTTTTACAACATTAGAACATGTGTGTAAGCTAATGTAAAACCTGTGCACGTTTTGATTTTAGGAAAAGGGAGAGCGTAGGCATGTAAAGCAATGGGAGCCCAGAACATGCAGTAATTTTAGTCCAAAGGACACATGCTGTAAAAGAAATTTATAGCTGCACATGTGGCCAGTAAAATAACCATTAAATCCTTTAGCAGCCTCTGAGCAGCAAATGCTGATAATAATGACCTTCTAATGGGTTATTCGGTATCTGACTGCTGACAGACGTGTAGATCTACATGAAACACCGAGAAACTTTGTGATATTTACAATCTAGACATAAAGACAGACCAGTGCTTATTTGTACTTTGCACAAATTTTGCCTGCATTGCATCCATTTTGAATGTTTACTTAATAATCAATAGGTTAACCTAGTATATTTAGTTAGATGAGAAACTGAAGCTGATAAGCAGACAGTAACAAAGAAAGTGAAAAAGCACACTGAAGTGCTCAAAATAAAATTTCAAAACAGCATCAAAATAAAGAAAATATAACTAACTTCTCGTTTTTTCTTTATTTTTTTTCTCTCTGTCATTTTCTTTCTCAGTGTGTCAGATTCTACCAAAGGGTGTGGTTTCGGTGATCGGTCCCGCTTCCAGCCCTGCGTCTGGGTCGACGATCAGTCACATCTGTGGAGAAAAAGAGGTCAGTCACATCTGTCACACTTCTTGTGAAACCCCAATTCATGGTTTCTGCAAAAGTCCCAGTCAACTGGCAACATGAAATAAACACGTCCGCTTACTAATGAGCAAGTCAAAAAGTAAAAAGAGTAAATAAATGAATAAAGAACCTATTCTTAGTGTTAAAGCTACTTACTCAGCATTTCCTGAGCCAAGCTGCACATGAGAAAAGGACTCTTGATAGGAGCTTCAGCAGCTGATGCAGATGATGAACGGTGACATCAGCACGGCTGCAGAACATTAGCAGAACATGCAAAATGTGTTGCCATTGTCGAAACTTGCGTAACGATATGACTTGTGAGACATAAACAAATCTTTCTGCTTTGTAGTTTACATGAAATGCAACAGCAAAATTACAAAAATAATGATTAAAGAAAAAAATAAGAAACAAATTATTCCATTTATTCATTTTGCCATACTGGTATTGTGCATATTGATATTACAATTAAAATAAATATGTTTTCAGTATTTCTGCTTTTACTACTCTGATTACATATTCATTACACATTCATTCTAAGAACTTTTGCACATAACTTTCATTCAAATATGCATTTGAAAGAATCATGGTTATTATTTCCGCCGCCATGCAATAACAGCTACTGACATAATTAGTCCCAGCAATAGTAGTTACATTAGATTACATTTATATTAAAGCTTGCGCTACTAAAACAATGCATTTTAACAAGTTTTACAATTACACAAATTAAAGGATTGTGCCTGTAAGTGGGTACTACCCTGATTATAAAAGGTTTTTAAGGGTGCAGTAAGTCCAGGTAGTTGACCCCTAAATTCTGGCTGGTTTGGCGGGTGTGACTGGTCTGTGTGTACTCAGCAGTGTCCTGGTGTGCCACAAGTTACAAAGCTCCATTCTCAAGATTATCACTTTCTCGCCAAATCACATGAACAACAAAAACCCTATAACTTAAGTTGGAATGCATCATTCTTTCAGTCATGTTGGATGTCAAGCTTGCCAGAACTAAAACTTATGTTCAAGAGTAAAGGGTAAAGCATTACATTTGGCCTCTGAGAAAGTACTGGAAATAGGAGGGACATCTTACTGTTTTGACTGTATACTGTGGAAAAAAAAAAACCCAGATTTAAAGTTATATTACTAAGTTCCATTTACTTGGAGCTCAGTTTCCAAATTAAACATGATGAGCTGGATAATGAAAGCAGATCATGTGGAACATAAACTTGATATTAGCCATATGACATGTCTATTAAAGCTGTCACTATAGCATGTCTGTGTTTTTATCTGCTGTGACACTGAAACTTTAGTGACAGCTCAGATCTTTGGCAGCATGTGTCTAAGTATTTTGATTGATTGTCACAGGAATAAACTTGTGTTTAACCATTTATCTTGCTTGGGGTTTCATTTCCAACACTTATTGCTGTATAAGCCTCTAATTATGCTCATATCCTTGTCCTGACGTCATGTTACAAAGTCCTCAGATTGGATTTAAAATAAGCCCTGCAGATCAAAGTGGAGCCTTGCTGGGCTAATTACAGTTTACCGTTAAAGCCTCTGAAAGTGAGAGTCCAGGTTAAACTGCAGAGCAGCTGATGGCACTGGACTTTTGTCCCCTGACATGATTTCTCTTCATCACCATAGTGAATAACTTTTATGTTTGTCATTAATGTCGGTACACCCAAGTTGCTCACAGGTCCTTTGATGTGTTTGACATTTCGTTTTTTATTTTCACTCATCACAGTTTTAAGGCCCAATCCCATTTCTCCCCTTAGCCCTACACCTACACCTAGCCCCCCTAAGGCAGCTGGTGGTCAAAAGCGGGCCTGAGTGGGAACCCTCTGCATACGCCTCCCAATGCGTATCGGGAGGTGAGACCACCTTCCATTTCTCTGGGGGGCCCTTGAGGAGGAGGATATTGCCCCCTTTTCCTCAGGAAGGGGTCACCAGGAGGCATAGGCGTTGCAAACATTCATTGTCTACTTTTCAAAATCGTCCATTTGGACCCCCTCCACTTTTTCCATCTAAACATATTGTAAAGTCCAGCTGGATGTAATAAAAGGACGAAGGAGGAGGTTCTCAGCAAACTGT
>JBAMYA010047265.1:0-10504 GCA_037176975.1 Arrhamphus sclerolepis | reverse complement strand
AGACTCCCTCTCTACATTTAAGACCTTCCTTTTTGATAAAGCCTTTAGCTCTGTAGTCTCTTAGACCACCTCCTAGTCATGCTGCTATAGTCCTAGGCTGCTGGGGGAGTCCTTTGGACACTGATCATCTGTCCTGTCTTAGTTCCAGACTGTCCTGACTCATTTAATAGAATCAACGTTGTCTATCTTCCGTCTCGCTCTCTTGTTTCTTCTCCTTTTTCAGGCGGTCTCGTGGTGATGCTCTGGTGGTGATGCCATTGTGGTTGTCATTCAACTACACCTGCTGTTGTGGGATGCTCACCAGCATGGCCTCCTGCAGTCCAGACCACCACATATTTATACATAAACTTATTAGATATCTATACATATTAATGTTTTATAATTATTACGTACCTTAACATATTTCAATGTATACATTTTTATATCATATATTCTTGTATTACATATTGTATATATTAAATCTATATATTGTGGTGTTCTCATCTCCATCCTCATCCTCCTTGATCTGAGTGCGGCCTTCAACACCGTCTCTCACCACATTCTCCCCAATAGACTAATCTTTAGGCATACCCCTCTTCACTGGTTTCACTCGTACTTCACTGGCCACATTCAGTTCATTCAGCTGAAATCCTTCACTTCACAACCCTCCCCAGTCACTTCAGGTGTGCCCCAGGGATCTATCCTTGGGCCCCTACTCTTCATAATATACCTCCTACCTCTTGGCAAGATTTTCTATAAACATGACATCCAGTTCCACTGCTTCGCTGATGACACCCTGCTCTACATTTCCAGTAAGCCAAACTCCTCTCTCCCACCCACCCTTTCCCATTGTCTTATTGAAACTAAATCCTGGTTCACCTGAAGCTTCCTCAAACTTAACTGCCTAGAGATGACTTGCCGTAAATAGGAGCTATATAAATAAATTAAATTGAAATTGAATTAACTGCAATAAAACTGAACTTCTTCTCATCGCCACCAAAGCCACCCTTTCCAAAACTGACAGCTGTTCTCTGATGATTGACAGTTCCACAGTTTCCCCCTCACCTCAGGGGAGTCTGGGTGTCATCCTCGACAGCTCACTGTCTTTCATTGTTCATATCAGTTACGTTACCCAGTGTGCATATTTCCATGTATGTAACATTAATCACCTCCACCCCTCCCTCACCCCACTGCTGTCCTGGTTCACAGCCTCGTCACCTCCCGTTTAGACTACTGCAACTCACTTCTCTTTGGTATCCCCCACAAATCCCTCCATAAACTTCAACTGCAACACAACAGCATTATCACCAGGACCCCCTGCTCTCATCCTATCACCCCCATTCTCCATCAGCTCTGCCGGCTATCAGTGAAATCTAGGATCAGGTTCAAACTCCTCCTCCATTCCTTTCAAAGCTTGCCACTGATGGCGTTGCACTCAGGGGTGATGCTCTGGGTTTCTAAAGCACCTAGAGATGACTTATCATAAATAGGTGCGATATGAATAAATTGAACTGAATTACATTTGTACAGAAATGTGGGTGTTTAAATATATGCTAATGACAGCAAACCTGACAACAGTCGGTCTAATATTCATGCAGACAGTTTTTGCTGCATCTTCTTAGTTCATTTTAACTGTTTTGATATTAAATATTTGTGAAGGAATTCTGATCACTTAACTAGCCCCTATATTAATACATTGAACTGAACTGAATCAACACTGGATAGGCTTATGTGATTGTCACTTGCCTCATCTTTTATTTTTGCTTCACACATTCAGATGAACACGATGACTGTTAAAATAGGATTAGCAGCATCCAAAGTCTCCATGACTAAAACGCAAAGCTTATATGTAACAGAAAGATTAAAACATCACATCTGACTCATTTTTTTAACGTTAGCTGGTTCCATGACCTCAGCTTTTCTGCTTTTGGAGACAACTATTTTACGCTCTACACTTGACCTTCATGAAGCCAACCTGCAGACGTAGAAAATGAAAAATGCTTTAGAATAAAAGTATCCATCAATTCCAGCCAGAAACAGGCTTCAGGGTTAATTGAGTGTAATTAGTAACCAAATTTATGAAGATATGCAAAGAAGACAAAGTGAAATCCTTTATGAAAGGCTTGAAATGGCCAAATGTCACATAGATGTAACTTTTCTTCCAATGAAATGTTTCACCATGCAGGCACATCATTCAACACCATGTAAGGCCATGTTGCTGCATGTGCTGTTGAAGCATGAAGCCAGGCTACATACATGTTGAAACTGTGGTTTTCCTGTGTAAATGACATCATCATGACAGAAAACCTTTTGAAATTTCCTGACAAAGACAGATATTTAGTTCCAGACACTTCACACCGCAGACATTTAAATGAGGACACTGCTGCATTAACGCCGCTGCAAGGAATTATTTCAGAATCCATCTGCCAAAGGTAAATACTCTGATGTTACTTATTAATTTAAGAAGAATGGCAAAGAGTAGATAAAAGAACAGCTTTACAGGAGTTAAACCATGTTTACAGCTTAAGAATGACGAGTTTATGACGAGTAATCAGGAATTTGGAGTAAATATATTGATACCACACAGTAAGTTACACACTCAAGTAAAGTCTAACACCAATACTTTTACAGTTTTATAAAGTGGCAGTGTTCTGCGTTTGTTGACATGGTTTAAGATAAGTGTTAAAACAAAAACCCCAAATAGATCATCTATTTGCAACCTAGCTGTCGAGGTTCAACAGGTTTAGAAAACTCTTATTAAAACAAACAAACAAAACATGTTGATTCTGAATTACTGCAACTATAAGGAGACAGTGAAGCTCCATCACCATGACTTGCCCTGGCAACACCAGCGAAACTGAAAAGATTGTTCTTTTTTTCTTAGTTGAATTAAAACACAGTGACTGTGTCAAGCTTGAACCAAAAGCAGACACAAGCGCAGACGTTACAAAACAAGAAGGATTTAATCAGAGAATAGTAATGCGTTGAGACACGCGCAACGACAAAGATGTGTTGATAGTCACACGGGAAACAATACAACACAATGCTGCTGGGTCGGTGCAGGGTATATGTAGGGAGGAGACCAGGTGAAGCAGATGAAGATGATGATGGCACAGGTGAAGTCCATGATGATGAGAACTGAGGGATTCTGGGAGTTGTAGTGTTGGGGCCGGTGATCAGAAGGCTGGCGACTCTGACCGAGGTAGCTGGGAAGGAGCGGCCATGACAGCCTGCAATCATTTTCTTCCATCATTCTGCAGAAAAGTAACACATTTGTGGCTAGGACAAATCTACTGAATAAATAGATAGATAACAGGAATAAATGAAATAAAATAAAATAAATAAGATGGCAGAAACTGCTGATGAACCACCTCATGATCGTCCTTTTCCTGGATAGTTCAGCAGCACTTTGTTTTTTGTTTTTTTCTGGTCATGATGACACAATCAACCTGATGTGTCGGACACATCCTCCATCATGCGTTGTTGCAATGTGTCACATGTGAATGCAGCGTGACAAATTAAAGTATTTTATTTGAAGCATGGGCATACGATGAGTGACGTCTGTGATCCAGATCAAGTGTTATGTAACATTGTAACATGTGCTATGTAACCTCATACCAAACTGTCTTCTTCAGTCCACGAAGGGACGTCAGTGCTCAGACTTCTCGATTGACGAGATTAAACTCAGTTCAGCTTTTTGAAGGTACAGAGAGAAACTAAACCTGTTGTGTTGGCAGAGTTAGTTAGCATGCTAACAGACTTGGAGTTTCAGTTACCTCGGTTTCAGAGACAGGCTTGACTTAGCCCTCATTCTTGGGGATCAGGTATGTTGCACCGTGAAACCAATCATTTCAGGGTTTAACACAGTCAGAGTTTGCACATAACCATCTTTCTCAAACTGGCACCAAGGAATTATAAATAAAAACATTACTAATCGTTAAACAAAGTTATTAAAAACGTATGCACCTCCCAAAGTCCAACGTAATGGTTGCTGGTTTATGCTTCTACGTTGAACCAATGACATGTGTCATCGTGACCACCACAGGGCACTTCTCAAGTCCTCTTGGTGTTTCTCTCTGATCTTTCCCACTACTTCTGTAAAAAGGTAGACTGCTGCGATGTCAGTAAAACTTCCTCTTGCTCAAAACTGACCAGAACCATAAACTATGTACACGTCATCACCAGGTGTTTGGTCTTTACAGAGCAAAATAAATAAAAAAAAATAAAAAAACAATTATGTCCCCTTTGAAAGCTATGAGCCACTACATAGAGCTAACTAACTAACTAAATAAATACATAAACAACAACTCTTAAATGGAGACAAGAAATGCTAACTTTAACTACCTGTAACAAAAGACAACATGCAAACTGCATCCATGTAGAGCCCCAGTTACTAGGCAACCAAAGAAATCTTTCCAGGAAGTGTTTGACAAGAGTAATACATCACAATATGAGCAAAGTAATACTATAGAAAAGCTTTCCTCTGATCTTTTCTTAAAAGAAAAAAAAATTGTTTTCAGGGTGAAGAAATGGGAAATTCCTTCAATAACCTGGACTCACAGAAGAGCCTCATGAACCAGTCCTTCACCACCGACAACAGTCTCATTTGTAACATCTATCGACATGACGTTTCGTTCACCTACTCCGTGGTGCTGCTGACCATCGCTGGCATCGGCTTTCCTCTGACCCTCGCGTCTATCTTCGCCGTTTATTCACTGGTACGCACATTCTCACTATGTTCACACATTAATATTATCATAATTAAGATTTTTAAAACATGTCTCAGCTCCAGGCGATCCAGTTTCATACCTTTTCGTGATAAAAGAGGAGACACTGTCCACTTCCTACCTATCTGGCATCGTTCAAATGTTTTCCAAATAAATCTGTACAGCTGTTGTCACCCGTCAGTCAGGACAAAATGTGGGAAATGTATTTCTTCTATCTATACAGAGGCTGATTAATAAAAATGATCAATACTCATCTAATTAGCGTGTTCGCTCTTGTGTCATGTCTAATGTTCTTGACAGCAGAGTCCGAAGGAAAATTAGAGGATTCTACAGTTTTCAGAGTAAAAAATATGTGTACATGTTTTTCTCTTGCAGATACGAAAAGACCACGTTGCTCCGATATACGTCATCAACCTGCTCATCACCGACCTCGTCCAGCTCTGCTGCATGATCATTTTGGCTCTAGAACTCGACAATGTTAGAATCTGTCAAGTTCTTGATTATATTCATCAGTTTGCTGCAGCAGTCAGCATTTGCTTCATGATTGTCGTTGCTCTGGAAAGGTAACTATCTATTTAAATGTGCAGCTAGCTCCATGTCTAATTCTTTTAATAACTGTGATGTCTACGTCTGTTTGCAGGTATTTAATGATCGCCTGGCCGCTGTGGTACAAATTCAGAAGAAACATCAGGATGTCAGTGATAGTCTGCGTGGTCGTCTGGATCATCCCACTTTTTTACCTTCCAATCTTTTTCTTCGCTGGTGATTACGTAGAGATCACTATTGCATCTTTCCTGATCCTTCCGTTCCCTCTGCTCATATTCTTCCTGGCTGGGACCCTCAGAGCTCTGTCTGCAGCCCGCAGTGTCCCTCCAGACGAGAAACGACGCATCGTGGCAATTCTGGTCCTGGTTCTGCTGATTTATACTCTGCTGTTCCTGCCGCGGATTATTCTGTCCATGTCAAAAAGTTTCAGAAAACAGCCAAATATTAAAATAGCGACTGTGATTCCAGTTTACTTCAGTCCTCTGGCGGACCTGGGTCTCTATGTGTTCATGAAGAAAAGTGTCTGCGACAAACGTCTTGCCTGGTTGTGTTGTTGCAAAATGGAAAATGATGACGTTGGCTCTTCGATAGACGAAGTCCTCACATCACACTCATCCAGATCTCTGCAGAGAGAGGAAGGAGAGAAAAAAGATGTTAAAATGTAGCTAACAGGAAGCAGCTAGCTGCTGGATTGTGACAGCTTCCTTCGATGTTGACAGCTATTTTTAGATGTGTTGTATGCTTATTTGATGTTGTATTTGGGGTCAAATTTTCAACTGAAAATAAACTTTTTATAATTATTAAATGTGGTGGCTGAGATGTTGTTCAAAGCAAGTGTCTTCATGCTGTTTTTACTTGTCTTTATTTAAAACAAACTGATTGTGAAGCAGGTTACAGATCACCGTAGCCAGGAAGGAAATGTTCACCAAACATCAGTCAGTCAGTCAACCAACCAAAAGTAACATAAAGTGTTTTACATATTAAAAACAATAATTAAGACAACAACAACAAAAAAAAAACAACTGAAAAGCCATTACACACCAGGTTGTAGAAATTTCAAAAATGCATGTACTTCCTGTCGTCCTCCTTTTCTCTCAGCACACATAGCAACCCCACCCTCACCCCCCTCACCCCCCTTTGGCTCCATTCCAAACAAACTGTCAGCTTGGCACCGCTGAACCAAGTGAGGAAACGATATCTTGGGGATCAGTCCACGCCACGAGCTGCCCATCCACAGTCACCGATGTCGACGCCACAGGACATGAACCAAACCTGCACTTTCCTCGACTCCAGGTGGCTGCCGAGACTTCGACATACATCCATCAGAAATGGCCCAAATCTGCATTTTCTTGGGAATTTAAACAACATTTGACTCTCACAACCCTGTCCATACTCACATACCATTAGTATGTACACCAGTTCAGTTCTTGACTTTTGTGCAACACGTGGCTATTGTAACAACTGAGCCTCATTTTTTTAATTTCTGAAAGTATTCTCAAATCTGTCAGGGAGCATTTCAGCTTATATGCTTATCTTGGAGCTGCAACAACAGCTAAACTACATACCATACAGGACTGATGAAATGTTGGTTTGCTCCATCATTGAAACCAGCAGCTAAGTGTCATAAGGATCTGTTCTGTCACCTCTTTACCTTCTACACCTCTGACTTTCAGTTTGATTCTGGATTCTGCCACCTCCAAAAGTTTTCCGATGACTCCTCAATAGTTGGATGAATTCCAAATGATGATGAGGAGTGGAGGAGAGTGGAGAGATTTTTGGTTTAGTGTAGCCAGAACCGCTCAACATCAGCAGGACTAAGGAGGTTGTGGTGGACTACAGGAGGAACGGAGTCAACCTGTGCCAGTCACCATCCAGGATGAGGAGGTGGAGATAGTGGACTCACATAGGTACCTTGGGGTCCACATCAACGATAAACTGGACTGGACTCATAATACAAACATTCTCTACAGGAAGACCAGAGCAGGATGTTCTTCCTGAGGAGGCTGAAGTCGTTTGGCCTTTGCAGCAGGCTTCTCAAGACCTCCTACCAGTCCGTGGTGGCCAGTACACTATTCTTCGCCGTAGTGGGCTGGTGGGGTGGTGTCAAGACTGGTGATGGTGACAGGCTCATCAAGCTGGTGAGGAAAACCTGTTCTGTGGTGGGTCTGGACCTGGAGAGCCTGGAGATGGTGGCTGAGACGAAGGTGATGGACAAAATCTGTTCAATCCTGGACAATCCTTCTCATCCTCTGCACAACCAGCTGTGGCTGATGGGCAGCTCATTCAGCCAGCGGATTATTGCACCCAGGTCCAGGACTGAACCACCCAGGTCCAGGACTGAACCACCCAGGTCCAGGACTGAACCATCCAGGTCCAGGACTGAACCACCCAGGTCCATGCTGGACCCTTTTATTTTATTTATTTTCATTTTTATAAATTCTTCTTTAGCAGTATTAGAATTTGTAGAAAACTGCTATAGGTAATAAACCACAGCATATGCAGTAGTAAAGCGTTTGACAGAATTAATCATTCTTTACTTTTGCAGAAATTGAAGCATTATGAGATATGAGGTGTTACACTAAACTGGATAAGACGGTATTTCAGTAATAGGTTTCAGTACGTAGAAATAAATAATACTGTGTAATATTTTAGAAAGGTAACCTGTGGTGTTCCACAAGGTTCTACATTAGGACCCAAGTTATTTATATTATATATAAATGACATTTGTACAGCACTGAATGGATTGAAATGTATTACATTTGTGGATGATACAAACCTATTTTGTTCAGGACAAGACATTAAAGAATTGTTGAAAACAGCAGAAAGGGAGTTGAAATGTTTAAAAATGGTTTGATTCCAATAAATTATTATTAGATGAAAAATAAAACAAAATTCATGGTATTTGGTGGTGTTAAAACTAATTGTGAAATAAAATTCAATCTAAATGGGGTTGAAATTGAAAGAGCATATGAAACAAAATTTCTGTAATTATAGATCATAAACTCTGTTGGAAGCCACATATAGATTATCCATCCATCCATCCATCCATCCATCATCTATACCCGCTATGTCCTGTTCAGGGTCACGGGGTCTGCTGGAGCCTATCCCAGCTCACTCCGGGCGAAAGGCAGGGGTCCACCCTGGACAGGTCGCCAGTCCATCGCAGACATATAGATTATGTTAAACAGAAATTGTCTAAATCTATTGGTATTATTTACTGTATCAATACTTCACAACACTATAATTTATTATACTGTATTACACTATGCTACACTTCACAGTACCATACTATGCAATACTATAAAATAATAGTGATTTAGCCTGTTTTTGACGTTCAATCAGGCCCGTCTCCAGCATCCTGCTGTCATGTGAAGTGTTTTGACTGCAGATGGTGGATGGTATTTAGTTCCCAATGTTAAAAAGAACTCCTTCCTCCTCTGGAAGCTTTCAGACAGACAGACGTACGGACAGACAGATGGACAGATGGACAGAGGTCGATTTCACTATGGGAAGAAATCTGTGTGAAGGTCCTTGCCTTCACTGAGGGAAAACCCTCTCACATCCAAGGTGGAATAAAAAAACACTCGAGACCATCTTTGGCGCTGGTGCTTTAATGCTTCACTGATGTAACACCCCATTCAGAGTCAATGGACAGAAATGATCTACTCACGCTTTATTAAGTGGTTAAATGTAATCAAGTATCTGATTAGATACAGATTATAGAAACAAATGATGCACACAAACTTTGACATGTTAAAAAAAAGATAACTGTCGAATGAAGCTATAAAATAATAAACTCAAATAATCAACTCGGAATCAGAGATGATGTTGTCTCCACCCCTGCTGTTAAACACTCTCCATCTTTTCTCCGTCTGCCTGAACAGGACCCTCTGAGGCCTAAACAGTGACACTGATCTCCAATGATGTGCCGGTCATGTCTGCATGCTGATCATCATCGTGATCCATCCGGCAGCAGCACACAGAGGCCAGAACTTTGTCAAAGATTCCTCTCCGCATGAAAACGTACAGAAACAGGTCTGCCAGAGGACTGAAACGAACCAGAAGGAAAGTCGCAATTTGAAAATTTGGATATTCTCTAAATTTTCCTGACAGGTAAAAAATAATTCGTGGCAGAAATAGCAGAGTATAAATCAGCAGAACCAGGACCATAATCGATAAAATGTGCCGTTTGTCGTCTGGGGGGACACTGCGGGCTGCAGACAGAGCTTTGAGGGTCCTGGCCAGGAAGAATATGAGCAGAGGGAACGGAAAGAGCAGGAAACATGCAGCACTGGGTTCTCTGTAGTCAGCAGCTAACAAAAAGACTGGGAGGTACAAAAGAGGCAGGAGCCAGACGACCACGCAGACTATCACTGATGTTCTGATGCTTATTTTAAATTTGTACCACAGCGGCCAGACGATCACTAAATACCTGTAAACACAGATATACATCACAGTTACTGAAATAATCAGACAATGAAGTAGCTGCACACATAAATAGATAGTTACCTTTCCAGAGAGATGACCACCATGAAGCAAATGCTGACGGTCACACCAGATTCATGAATGTATTTAAATGCTTCACAAATTCTCAGTTCAAGCCTTTGCCCCAAAATGATCATGCAGCAGAGCTGAATAAAGGCCGTAATAAGAAGGTTGATGACGTATATTGGAACAACGTGGTCATTTCGTACCTGCAACAAAAATATCCTTAATATTCTTCTCTCAAATATGCCTGCTGCTCTGCTTCAAACTGTAGAATAATACTTTTATTTTTCATCAAACTGCATGCAGAGGGAAGAGGGAAAATGTACGGGATGAACGTCACCTTTTGACCAGATAAAGAAATTTTGATCCAAACACAGGCTTTCCTGCATCTTCAATCTTGACTGATGGTGTTAATGGAGGATGAGGCAAGGCAGGCGTATTCGTACAAAACAAGTCATACACAAGGCAACTCAATGTGCTTTACAAGGGTGAAAAGACATAAAAGCATGTTTAAAAGGCAGTTAGGGCAGTTAAGTTTCAAAATACAAGAATAAAAACATTTAAAAGCCAGGAATAAATGTTTACAGATTAAAATGATCATGCATGCACTGCAGTAAACAATGAACTGATTTAGTCTGAGCAGACCTCAAACCATCCATCCATTATCTATACCCGCTAATTCCTGTTCAGGGTCATGGGGGTCTGCTGGAGTCTATCCCAGCTCACTTCGGGCGAAAGGCAGGGGTCCACCCTGGACAGGTCGC
>JBAMYA010047264.1:0-10505 GCA_037176975.1 Arrhamphus sclerolepis | reverse complement strand
TTATACAGAATATGAGTGGGTTTAGCAGATGTAACTCAGACTTGGTCAAGCAGTAGCTGAGACGCTGGTGATGACCTTCATTAAAACTAACTTTCTATCTATCTTCAGAGTAGCGAATTTTGATGTCTTGCCATAATTGAAAAGTTGTTCTAACTTTCACAAGAGGTTTGAACTGCAGGAGGCCTAGAGGCAAAAAAAAAAGAGGAAATCAATGGAAATCGTGAAAGAGGACGTAAAGTGAGTTGCTGTGAGAGAAGAGGATGCAGAGGATGGGGCTAGATGAAGATGAATGATTTGCTGTGAAACCCCCGGAGGGAACAACTGAAAGAAAAAAAAGAGGAAGAAGACTATTGATTGGTTTTTAAGTTTTGTCTTGGCCTCATGATGTCAAAAATGTGAACCGCACGATAAAGAAGACTGTTTAACGGTTATTGAACCAGAATTTTTAGTGGCTGATTCATGGATCAAACACTTGCAATTTATGTGGATAATCTGTTAGAGAACAATAAATACTAAAACACTAAACAGTTGGACATGTGTGTTCAAAGAATGCCCATTTAAATTCACCTGTAAGGGTTATATTGTAATTAAGGCACATTCTGAAATTTTATCCAAAAGCTGACTATTCCTAACTTCTCATGAGTAATGTATATTTGAAAACAAAACCATTACAGTCCCTGTCAGTGTAGAGTGCAGACCTGTGACCTTTTTATCTCTCCATAAAATGCACTTTCCATTTAAAAAAAATATCTGAATGAATGTCTAAGTACAGCATGTATAAGTGGCTCTTCGTTGTACTGTAACCTTTCACTTTCACATTTCAACTGCAATCTACTTGTTTAAACCAGGCAAGGATCCAAAGGCCAAGCTTTTCAGCAGTACAGTCACCATGGCAACTTGATCCGATCATGCTAAAAGTATGGCTGTAAGACTCATAGGAAAAACTTATTTTTTGTTTTTGGACAAGATTAAAGGTCAAGAGTGTCCATCCAGCACATTTGGTGTGAAGAAACTGTTGCTGAGATACACAGATTGCCTCACTTCCTGTTTGGCAGTTTCTGTGCTTTTCAAGGCCTGAGTTTTGAACATTTCAAATCCATGTAATGATTTGGACCATCTGTGTCAGATTAGTTGCGAGTTGTTGAAAAAAGTTTTTTAAAATCCACTATGAAATGTATGTGTATAACAAGTTGACATATATAATTAGAATCATATGCAAAAGAAGGCGTATCCTCTTCTAGGGCTGTTTTGCTTTGTTTTGTTTTTTTCATAAAAAATAGTATTTGGCAAAGACAATCTCAGATGAACAACATAGTATAACTTTTTTTCTCACAGTACAATTATTTAATCAACATAGATGAAGCAACATAAATAAAATAAAATAAGTAATGCGGACAAGTACCCCATTGCTAATTATTAGCCTTTTATGAGCTGATCATCAGTAGATCTACAGACATCTATAAAAGCAGACCTTTTGATAACTGGAGCATTTAACACAACCGCAAGAGGGAAAGAGATCAGTAATGGTCTTAAAGAAGCAATTGTCATTGTACATGCATTTAGTGTAGCATAGTGAGAAAGATTATTCACAAGTGGAAAACATTTAAGGCAGTTGCAATCTGCCCAGAAATGGAAGTTCTAGATAATGACACTGTGCAATGCTCAGAGAAATATAATTAAAAAAAAACAAAAAGAAAAAAAAAAAACAAGAGCCATATGTCAAACCCTACGGGCCTCCCTGAGCATTTTAAATATTAAAGTTTCAGTAAGAACAGTTTATTGGGGAAGGTTTCCAGGAAAAAGCCTCTTTTATCTAAAAAGAACCGTGCATCTGCACAAACTGCAAGACTTCTGAAACAATGTCCTATGTCCATATGTGCAGATGAGACCAAATTTGCATGGCATGTTTGGTAAAAATCAAACACAGCATTTCCTAAAGTCAATCCAGACTTGAACTCAGTTCAAATGCTGTGATGGGACATTAAGAGAGCTGTGCATAAGTTTACACAGAAAACCTCAATGAATTCCAGCAATGACAAAAGAGAAATAGGATCTAACTGGTCCACAATGATGTAAGACACTGAGAAAATTATAAACAACCAAATTATTGCTGCAAAAGGTGGTGAATGATCTGGTTACTTAGTATTACCCACATGATTTTTCCTGTTGGCTTCATTTTTGTTAAATAAATGACAGCACAGTGAAAAGAAACTATGTTGCTCACATGAGGTCGTGTTTGTGTAATCGCACTGAGACACACAACCAGATCATATTTATTAGGTTTTCATAGAAAATAGGGTTGAAACGTAGGATTGAAACATGGGGTACTAATTTTCACACATGACCAAAATGGCTTAACTTCATTTCCCCCCTTTGCACAAAGTGAAATGCTGCAAATTACTTTTGAGCCAATTCAAAACAGTTTCAAGCCTTTGTAGCAAATTAAAGTGTTTGAGATAGTGTCTGAGATAATGGGATGGGATGATGTCACATCCTGTTTGGCAGTTACTCTTGACAGAGGAACGTTTTGGTATTTAATGATCTCAAGTGTTGGTGAGGGTCCAACACAGTGGATCTGATGTCATACTCTGCACCAGGAATCCAGCACCATGTCGCCTTTCAGTTTTGTTGAGCAACTTTTTACTTTTTGTGGCACTGGAAGACTCAACGTGCAGTTATTAAACTTTGTTGACAGATTCTGGGAACTGAGTTGCTTTTTCAGACAAAGCTTCAGTTATATTTACCTTAAATTATTAGTAAAAGAATAAGAAGATGCTAGAGGAAAAAGTACAAAAAGTAAAGGAATTAAACCCTGATAAACCCAAGAGATTCCAAGCAAGAGAGTAAGATTTCTTCTTTTCTTTGTTTTCTTTTTGTAAAAAAAATAAAAATAAAAATACAGGTCTGAGAGAAAGAAACAAGAAAAAAGAGACAGATATGGTCCAGTCTTAGTAATAAATACTGGACAATAATAAGCTGATACGTCATTGGTTTGGTCATGTTTTCATGGGATTTGGATGTTGATTGAAGGTGTCAACAACCTGATGAAGCTTTTTCAGTGCCCCCTTTTTGTCTAAGAGTTTCTGCTTTTCAAACTCATGATGCAGTTGCAAAAGTATGACAAACCTGGAATCTGTATTGGAAAACGAAACGGATCAAATACTCACAACCTGAAGTGATGATGAGACGTAAAGACTAAGAATGCAGTGGCCCGGTCCTTTTCAGTTATCCCTGTTTTCTGCGATGGTCTCTGCTCCCTCGGCTCACCACTGTGGTATGAAGGCGCTGCTGCGGGTCCAACTCAAAGCCCCTTTGAAGAAAGTCTTTATTTGTGGAGGGCTCGAAAGCCGTGATGCCTTCACACCCCAACACACGCCCACCTCCGACTCTCCTGCTCTGCATTCCAACTGCTACCAGATGTGTGGCACATCCTCTGCTCTCAGATGAGTCTCATAATTTTCCATGTGTTCGTCCCTCTCAGTGTTTGTTGTCTTCTTTCAGGTAACATGTATGTCTTTAGGGCTTTAGTCTTGCCCTGCTGCAAGATCATGTTTCTGCATTAATCTACATTGATTTCATCAGGGATCAGCTTTTATAATTCTGCCAAATTTGAGTGGAAGCTGCAGAGGACATTTATTCTGTTTTTTACATTAAATGTTTGCTTCTTGAAAACCTCTAATAACTGTAAAAACTGCAATGAAAAGCATTTCAGATAAGTTTTCGCGTGCAAGCAGATGATAAATACATAAAAACACGACAACTGTTTTGGAGAAGAGAGTTTAAAGTGGCTTTCTTGGTGAATTTGAGAAATAATATTTCCTATGCAGGTTGTTTTGAGACAGAATAAGAAGTAACTCCCTGCACACGTTCTCTTTTTTTGTTCCATATAAATACAAACAGCATTCATTGGTGGCGGCTGACATATTCTGACCTTTTATTTACAGCAAAATAAAGCTAAATCACACAATTACATGTGTCACCACTAAACATGAATTGCTTAAAATACTGAATGTGAAATTCCCTGCATAATTATTGAGAACAATCTGTTAACCTGCTACACAATGCATTAAAGTAATATTATGGTTTATGGTGGTAAATGATGTGGTAAAACCGGATGTATTTAGATATAGAGTGGGCTTGAATTTGAAATGGACAAATGGTATGGACCCCATATGATTTCTGTATTACTGATCTCAATGTAAAACCAACGTGGCACAAAAATATAGAACCCATAAGCGATAGTCCAGGTAGGCTATATACCTGTTAATCAGGCTTTTTGCTTCTCCACTGTCACCTCATACCTGCTCAGGATGGCAGATTGCACTAAAGTGAAGATTCAGTGCAGTTTGTTGGGTTCTATAGCTCTATAGGTTGTTTCTTCTTTTATGAATTGGCATAATATGACTCGACTCGACTGTACTGGAATTCATTTGATAAAATGAATTAGAACCAACCAGAATGAACTGGAGTAGAATTTGAGTTAATGGGAATTGTACAGTATTGAACTTGTTTTCTGCATAAAGTGCATCCAGATGACATTTGTTGTGAATTGAATTAAACTGGCCCTGCGATGGACTGGCCCTGCACAGGAATTTACGGGTATAGATAATGGATGGATGGATGGATGAACTGAAAACTGTTACTGTAAAATCGAAAAAAGGTTAGAACTACCATGCTTTCAAAATAAAGTTGTTTAAAATAAATAAAAAACACTTGAAAGTATCATGCTTAACAAATTAATTTCTTCTATTATAGTGCATATTGAAATCTAAACTATTTTCCTCTGTTTTCCAATTATATTGGAAAGAAAACACTGTGCTCCACCTAATCTGCTTATAATAATCAACAATGACCTCATCTGTATTCATTTCTCATTATCGAAGCTTTTATTCTTTGTTGGTTCTTTCCTTCCTTTTTTCTGTGTTATTCATCTTTCAGCCCGAGCGCTAATCTATCCTTATAAACTTTACTCCCCAGGAAGAAGAGGAGATTAGGACTGCAGGAGATCTTACAGGGAGAGAATTATTCTTCATTGACTGGTATCCAGATGTTATTCAGGCTCTCTGCGTCTGTTTTCATGCTGCGGCAGGAGTGAGGTCAGAGTTGGCCCGTAGATACGGCCAAAGAGAAGAATGGTGAAGAAGTCAAGTGAAGAGGAGGAGCAGGAGGAGGAGGAGGGGTGGAGGAGGTGTGAAGGTAGAAAGGCAGAAAGAAAATTGGACAAACAGAAAATCGGTGTTGCTGCAGTGGAGGAGTCACCCCACTGCCAACAGCTGGTTCACGTTAACAACAGGCAATCTGTCACCTTCAGCTGAATTCCAGTCTCACACACACACACACACACATCCATACACACATACAGTTTTTGAAACCACATGCTCATGGCTCATGCTGTCTCACTGTAGAGGAAGGCCAACGCTGCACTTTGCCTCACCTCCAGAAGCTGACGAAACTCTCCCCCTGCAAATACAATCTCTGCTTTAAGGCACTTTTAAATACTCATCAGCTTTTGACACTGTCATTATGTGGATGTGTTCTTGTGCTGGTATTTGGGCTTTCATGTCAGTTGTCAGGGTTGTTAAAAAAAAAAAAAAACTGTTTCCATTTTGTGTTTTGGCCCCTTTAATGTCATTGAGTCAGCCTTTTGAGGAAGTAGTTGTTTTGCTGCAGACAGGAAAACCCAACTTCGCTGTTTATTAACCAGGAGAAAGAGAGAAGAGCCGAACAGAGAAGCCTCACCACCATAGACCAGAGTCTCCTTATAGACACCGCTGACAAACCAGCGAAACTCAACATGGGAGCTCAACGCTCGCATCGTCTTCCCTTCACTTCAACCTGGATGTTTGTATTTTTTCTGCCTCCCGTGTGTGTAGGAATCGATAAACCAAGTAAGCGACACAAACTCAGCACCAATTTACATATTTGAATTAAAGCAGCAAAAGTTGTTTTATTAATGTAATTTTGTTATGTCAAAAAACAAACTACTATTCCATTATTTTAGCTGTGTTTGGTTATTTCTTTTCC
The DNA here is from genome assembly GCA_037176975.1 of Arrhamphus sclerolepis. Classification (NCBI taxonomy): domain Eukaryota; kingdom Metazoa; phylum Chordata; class Actinopteri; order Beloniformes; family Hemiramphidae; genus Arrhamphus; species Arrhamphus sclerolepis. Next base: position 4,481 of record JBAMYA010047264.1, on the reverse strand, counting down.
TTGTTAAGTTTATCTGAATGTGGGGTCTAAAAATGGCATTAATTGTGTGTACAATGAGGCTGAGTTGTTTTTGTTGTTTTTTTTTATGTCTAATAATGTCTAATAATTTCAAGAATTTATAAAAATTCCTTCAGATTCATTTATGTCGACTGATGGATAAACTGGCTAACTCCCATTGTGTCCCTTCGCAGAATTAGAGCTGGAGAACAAAGTCTTCATGACCTTGTCAGGCGAAGTTCTCAACATTACAGGTAAGCTCATGAAACCAGCAAACGAAACTGCAGACAACTTGGAGTGCTTCACTTCTTCCAACATAAGGATATACCACAGAGGGATCCAGGGAACTACAGGACCAGTTACTGAACGGCTGCAGCTGAAGCTGAAAAACCTGACAGGCTCAGGAAATTACTACTGCAAATATAAAACAGCTCGGACAGACTGGTTTCTACGAGTGAGGGGTGAGTATTAAAGAAGACAGACCCCCCACCATTCACAAAGTAAATGTGGCAACAATTTGTGATCTTCCTGTAAAGATTGTATACCATCCTTGAAAATATGTGAGTTTGTCAAATCAAAACAATTAGACTTCTTAAACACATGACTCAGTGTTGATATCTGATCTATATTTTACTTTTTTATTGAAGTGACTGGATTGTTACATGCCTAAAATCCAGGTGCACTTTACCAGAAAGAATGAAAAATTAAAAGTAAAGTAGAGGTGGGAATGGAGATTATGGTGCTACAAAGCTTTGGACCTTGATTATGCAGTAGCTGCTGAAATGAAGTACAGGTGGTGCAGACATAGCAACGAAAATGATTATTTTACAATTTCTAAATTCCTCTTACTCATAAAACTTGAATAACCAAGTTCTATCACAGTGAGCTTCATTCCAGGTCCTCAGGACCTGCTGTCCTGCATGTTTTAGATGTTTCCCTGCTAAAACACATCTGACTCAGTTTAGGGGTGATTGACAGACGTGTGGAGACCTTGAGGACAAGCTGATGGTGATCCAGACAGGTGCGTTTGAGCAGAGAAACTTTGAAAACACGGAGAGCAGCGAACAAGGAAGACCTGGACTGAAGAACAAGAAGACACGTGTGGTGACAATCCAGACATGAACAGAAAACATTGTCAAACTAAAGCAACAAAATAAACTAAACATGAAACGGCACAAAAAAACAGTAGGAATCCAAAGACCAGAACCCAACCGAGAAGGAAAACTAGGCCAAATCCCATTTTTGTGCTTTTTTCCCTTGATTTTATATATTAAGACTAATGGATTAAATCAGTTTTCTTGACATTATTTCCAAGTTCTTGTTCAAAACAAATTGGTTGAGATTCTCTAAATCTAATAATAAAACTAAGAGAAAAACAATTAGTGGGGATAAATGCCAAGTGTAATTTGAAGTTCATTTCTGACCTGTGGGCATCTGGAAACAACATTTGGATGTTGAAGTTAATAAAATGGACCAAAAATGTGACTTAAGTTCAGATATCTATGAAAATCTCTTAAATCCTCCTTCCATTTGTCCCCATTTGTTTGAAGACTGTAAATGTTAGTAATTCCACAAAGGGGATGCTGCAGGATCAATCAGCCTGCAACTGATTCAATTATTTATTTGTATGTTTTTTATAACTTATATAACTTCTTTGCACTTCTTTATTTGCACTTAATCCAAAATTAGAATATATTCTGTTTCAACATTTTTATACAGTTTTGGGCTTTTATAGAGGCTTTTAATTGTTTCCCATCTTCTAATTTGGTGTTACTAAAAAGTGCATTCATGGTTTTTAGAAATGTTTTTAAATCTTCGTACTGCCACATTAATTTTTTGAACACCATATTTGCCATTGTTTGTGAAAATAGGTGCACATAGTTTCTTCAGTCTGACTGTTTTTTTCCTCAGTGGATTATCTTCTCTTGGTGACTCCTATCCATCAACCTCTGCCATGCAGCTCAGACTGACAGTGAATGATGTGTGCTTTTTCCAGCTACAGGCTACAGGAACCTGGAGAAGGTGGACACTGAGTTTATCCCAGTGGGCATCTTCACCGGTCTACTGCTGGTCTTCAGTGTGCTTGGTTCAGTATATGTCTTCAGAGGACATTGGGTAAGAATTGCCCAAAGGTTGTGAAAGCATGTGTTGCAAAGTACAAGTGTTACACTGTCACTTCAGAAACGTTGTGAAAGGTCTGACAATGGCACACGGTGATTAACTTCTAAAATTCCGGGAAGAAGCTTTGTTTTTTAATATTTAAGTCACGTTGCTTTTTCAAGAGATTGCTAGATGAGTCAGTGACTGATTTATAATGGTAAAATCATCCTTTTTCAATTATTTTCTTGATTAGAATTACTTTGGTTAAAGATTCATAATGAGTTTGTTGTTCATAAGGAACATCTGCAAACATGTTGCCAAAATTGAATTTCTCAAGAGTTGTTAATCTGCATAAGGCTCAAAATCAATGCAAAGTCAACTCAAAGTGTTTAGGCATCAGTACACAGACAAATGTTTCATAAATGCAGGCTTGAGAGAAAACCACAGAGACAGCCACTGCTCTCCAGGAAGCACCAAACACCAAACACATTCCTAATGGTGCAGCATAGCAGAGGGAGTATCATGATTTCGGCTTGTTTCATTGTCTAGTGGTGTGGACCACTTGTTGCTATCAAGGGGAAAATTAATGTCTATGATTATTAAAGTATCTTGTGGGATAATGTCAGGGTAGCCGTCAGCCAGCCGAAGCTCAGCAAAAGTTGGCGGAAGTGACCTGAAGAGGAAATGTCCAAAAATTCTTCCTGAATGTTGTTCACATCTAATGCGGGGCGTGGCCAAAGACAAAGACAATCATTAACTTGTAACCCCTCAAGAGTTTGAGTCAGTACTGACATCAAAAAGTGGAACAACAGGTGAGGAGAGCAGCTGGTTTAAAAAAAAACAAAACAAAAAAAAAAACTAATAAGTTATGATTTTGCAAATGTTTGCAAAAGATTTTACTGGAAAAAGTTGCAAATTTTTTTCAAACTAAACCAATTAACTTAAGAAATGTCATTTTAGGACAAAAAGTTGAAATTTTGCAAAATTTGCAATTATATGTCAAAATTATGCAAAAAGTTGATATTTTCCAACAGAAAAAGAAAAGTTGTCATAAATTTGTATGATAAAAAGTGTCTATTTGTATGATAAAAGTTTTTCCACAAAATTGTCTCTTTTTTTTTGTTTGTTTTGTTTTTACCAAATAAGTAAATAAAAAAAGTTTTTTTTACAAAAAATTTAGAAAAAAAAGTCTAAATTTTATGATAAAAGGCATGATTTTTGTAAAATTTGAGATTTTATGACAAAAATTTACTTTTTAAAAAAAAATGATATTGCAAAATTTTGTTTTGTTTTTTTTACGAGAACTGTTTTGTTTTGTTTTTGTGATTATTCAAGAAAAACATCGTGCTTTTAGTACAGAAGCCTCAATTTCATGATAAAAGTAGGGAATTTTGTGAAATTTGAGAATTTAAGGCAAAAAATAACATATTTTTAACTAGTTTAGTTCAAAAATATTTTGAACTAAATTATTATTATTTTACAACCAAGTCCAGGAACTAGCAGGAAAGCTGACAACTGTGCTGGTTGAGAAAGTAAAGAATACCATTTAATGGTAACCATGGTGAGGATGTGGCCCAGGATGAAATAGAATTCGATACCCCTGACACAGATGAAGAGCAGATCACATTTTAAGATAAAGTAATGCAGAAAAAGTACAGCTTTGATTTTCTTAAGATTTGTGCATTAAATTGAATTTAAGGCAGCTTTGATTCAAGTGCTTTCTCATCAGTGTATTCTACATACAGTCATATTAAAAAGAAAGTACAAACTATAAAAGAGACTGTGAGACTGGCAGCAAGCAAATGTCTAAATTTCAGCCAGTTTCCAATTAACATTCATTCATCAAGGTTTTTCTAAAAAATGTTCTTTTTAGAAAGAGAAGTTGACTGAACGTGATGACTCTGACAGAAAACAGAAAAGCAGAGTGAAGGACATGGAGGCGGAGGAGGGTAAAATGGAGATGTCAGCAGCTCAGTCCACTTCTTTCTATGCTGTAAGTACTGTTTTACTCATCAGTACACAGAATGATACATTTCACTTGGATTGTCCATTTTAATTCTTTTATTTTTTTTGCCCTCTGTCTTCCCTTGATCCCCAAGTTCATTTTTAACATTTCTTGGACACTGGTTTAATCATTTCTCCCAGAGTCTAGAACCTCGTCCCCGGTCCATTTACGATGTGCTGGACCCCTCTGCTGCCCAAGCAGTGCCAGATCAGAAGAAGGATGCCTTCAGGCCAAAGAAATCCACAAAAACGGTCAGTAACGTCTAGATGTCTTGCTCAAGCTGATGTCTTTAGTAAAAAAAAAAAAAAAAAGGGGGGGGGGGGGGGGGGGGGGAGGGTTCTGGGGAAAAGCACTAAAGGTGGCTTCTTTTTTTTTTTTT
>JBAMYA010047263.1:0-10505 GCA_037176975.1 Arrhamphus sclerolepis | reverse complement strand
TTTACAACAAGTCATCTCTAGGCGCTTGAGAAACCCAGAGCTTGACCCCCGAGCACATGGCAACGCCATCAGTGGCATTATGATGCTGCTATTAACTCGGTAACTCAACCCAGTTGCCTTTCCTTTTGTTTGCATACAGAGAAGTACCACAGGCTTCAACTGGTTTTTCTCCTGTCTACCTTGTCATTTTGATTTCACTCCTTCCTTCATAAAAAATCATCATCTAGCTACATCTGGCAGGGGTTCTAATCCTTTTCTCATAGAACGTGTGATGACAGCACAAGAATACACCAGAGTTTTGTTGAACCAAATTGTCTAAGATCGGTAAGTCTTCCCCTAGAATAATGTCATATGCTAACTGATTCAAAACTCCAATAGTCAACATAAAGACTTGGCCCTCAACTTCAATAGTAACATCGGCAGTTGGATCATTTTTCTGACATCCAGTAATGTTTACATACTTGTAGAAGTTAGGCAGTACTTTGCTCAACAAAGAAGACTTCACCAGTGTTTGTGAGCTACTAGTATCTGCAAGAGCCTTTACAACTTTTCCATATATCATCACAACCACCACATGCTTGTGTGGAATCAAACCATCAGACAGTTCATAATCATGATCCTTGGAAGGTACCACACATAACTCTACTGACTTAGATTTTCTTAAAGGAAATAAAGATGCTTTGTGACCAGGCTGCTGACAGTAATAACAAATGAGGTTATACTGTAGACTGGATTGTACAGGTTTCTTACCACTACTCATGTCTAAGCTATCAACATTACTTGCACCTGGGGGCTTTACCTCCACCAACCTTGATCTCCCCACAGTTATCCTTGACTTTGCAGGTAACGTTCAGCCAGCTTTGCAGCTTCCTCTCCTGTGTTTTGGATTGTTCTCCTTCACCCGTGTGCAGACATCTGGACGAAGCACACATAGATACTGCTCCAAGATGATGGCTTCCCCAATCTCTTCTTTACTCCGATTGTCAGGCTGCATCCATCGCTTGTGTCCCTTGATCCCACTGTAGGTTTTATGTTCCGGAGGCTGTGCAGGCAGTGATTGAGATGGAGAATGAAGTTCAGCTTGTTCAGAGACTCCTTGGGATTGCTCTGCTGCAGACAGCTGAGACAGTTGCCTCATCTCTGGCTTTGGAAAAAACTGCTGATGTAGAAATGTCAGTCTGGGCAGAAGGCTCATGATATCCAGGATATACAGCACTGTGCAGTTTTGGTAATTTACTACTCAACTGTTTACTCTGTTCGAACATTATTACTTCTGTCTGTTTTGAATGTCGCATAAATTCTCTTATTTCATGAAAGATGTCAGGTTCAGAAATTTCTTTACTCACAGCACCAACTGTGGTCTGCTTAGGCTGCACCACTGGTTCAAAAACATCTTCACCAGCCATGGCTCCTTCAGGTGGTGGATCTGGCTCAATTTTTCCTCCACCTTCTCTTTCTTCCATGTCAGCAAGGGGTTTTTTCCTTGTCCCACGGAGTCTTCCACGTCCTATACCTCTCATGTAGTCCGGTTAACTTCTTTTATTCATAGGCGTAATGGATCCCACTTGTGATACCACTCTTATACTGAGAGGTGTGGTGTGGAAAAGAGAAGTCGTCACTCAGACTTGGCTGTACAGCAAACAAAGCTGGTTTATTGAATCTAAAGCATCACAGCAGCTTTCAAGATGGCAAACCTTCCATCAGTCTCCCTGCCACATCCAGCAGTCCACTTATATACGTGTCGAACCCCGCCTTCACAATTCATTTCAATTTGGCTGATCACCTCAGCCTTCCAGAGTGGGAAAAAAAACAAAAACAAAAAAAACCAAAACAAAACAAAAAAGAAACAAGCAACATTTTCACATATATTTATCAATAATAAAATATCAGGTAAACATCTTATATCATATGTATTCTTTTAGTTACTTTAAGTTTCATCCAGTCAGACTCCTGCTCTTATCACTGCACTTCCTATAAAAGAGCTGGGTTTGAGGCGGGCCTCCTCTTTAACAAGGACCCAAGATGGCTACCACAAAAGACACACCCACACGGTAACAAACATTTCATCAGTACACCGATGAACACACACTTCAGAGCTAGAAAAGAAAGGTTAGAGAAAAACGTAGTGCTTCTTAACACTTCGCAAAACTCATGAATGCACATGTTTAAAGGGCAGGTTCCGAAGTAGTGTGGGAAATTGACCAGAGTTTGACCCACTGTGTAGCTTACAGAAGTGTCGGGGTTAGGTGTCAAGCTTATGGGAATAGAGTTGGGACAGGATGTTTGGGCCAAACAGATATGAGATGTCCTGCCAAAAAGTATATGCGTCATAGAGTTACTGGAATGTTGTTTTCTGTGTTGTGAGAGGAGTATATAAGTCTGAGGTACAAATAAAGGTCGTTCTTCTGCCATCTCAACTGTCTGGGTGATTTTTTTTAAGACACAACGGTAGCGGACCAATCACAATCATGAGTGCCATTAGCATCATAGGAGGGAAAGAGAGAGCACTATACTTCACCGCCGAGGAACAACAACTCATACCAATAAAATACGAAGAAAAGGACAACCTATCATATCCATATTCCAAGTTAGTGGCCTGAAGATGGATAGATACTTTATTCATCCCAGTGGGAAGTTCCAGATATTGAGCTGTGGTAGAAAGTAGTGGGCCAATGCTAATAAACTTAAAATATAACATTTTCTAAAAAGCAAGATGATACTCTAGGGCCTTGAATCAAACCCGCTATATTCATACTGAAAAGCTGATTGGCCAGCGGGTGGGCCTTTATATAGGATTGGATTCAATCCTGAGAGTTACCCTGCTATGGAGCAGGAGCCGTTCAGCATATGTTAACCTGTGATGTACCTCGATAAGCAATTACCCAGTTTTGTGATACAGAAAACTCAAGGTTAACCCTGAAGTTACCTTGCTAAAGCAAAATCTAGCTTTGTGATACAGGCCCCTGATGTGCGATTGATTGTACAAACAAGTTTGAAAAGCTGTCGGAGCTATCTTTTTGCAGGCTATCAAAAGCAAAAGAAAAGAGAAGCAAATGAATAGCTGTCTTTTTTCAAAAGGAAAAAAGCTGCGCTGTAATGCTTGGATGAATACTGTATGTAAAGCAAGACTCACAAATAAACGTGATATTCTGCAAACTCTTTATTGAAAAGTATTTAAATATTTTTAACATAACTGTTGAATTGGTCTATGTCTCACTTTTCTACCTTAAACATGAAACAGTGTGAAGAAATAGTAGCCAAGATAATGGCAAAAAACACTTGCAACCTTGGTTAGAACAACAATATAAAACGTAATTAATGTCTGTAAAATGTATCAAACGGCTCCTTTGAATGAGAGAAATATACCAGGTAACAGTTCACAAGCAGTAGTCAGTAATTTAGCTGGTAATTTTCAGGCTTCACATCTGTATTTTCCCAGCGTTGACATCAGGTTCACATAAATGTCAGGACACCTAATTTCTGGCTACATGTCAATGTTCGTGGACCACTTGTTCTTTGGTAGCTGGTACAGAACAAGGTCGAGTCCAATTTTCCTTAATTTCATGTCATATTCCACATTGTTTCCAGGACCTGTACTATGAAAAATCACATCACATAGAGACAACTGTTAATGCATGGAAAGAACAGCACTTTTCAGCAATAGTGCATTAAAACTCACCAACATGGCTCATAAGGTTAAGCACAGCGTGTCCACGGCCTGCCTCTGTCATTTTCAAAGTGCAGCACATCGTGAATTCGTAAGTAAAGTGAGAAGGAAAAAGATCACACTTCCTCTCTAAACCCGAAAATAACACTAGAAAGAAATGATTACAATTCTTTTTTTCAAAATAAAAGTAGTGCATTGATATAAATAAAGAGAGAGAAAAGGCGACGTTTTCTCTTCTGGGTTACAAATTGCTAGTGGATCTATTTTCTTCTTGAAGAGCAGCTGCCCCATCTTCCTGGTACTGCATACCGCAACTGAATCTTTTAGTGGTATGCAGTACCAGACAGGCTTACTTTAACCCAAGGTATAAATACTAATCAGCTTCAAATGCAAGTCTATAATGTGATTTAGAATAATTAGGCTGACGGTTTTCTGCATAGTTATGGGTGCCTAATAGTGGGCCGTGATGATGCAATCTCTGAGCGGCCATGTCAAATGATCGGGCCGCACATTAATGCTGCACTTATAGCCCGCGACCCAAATGACCCATGAGAGGCCGCGGCCCTTCTGGCATCTGCCCAAATGACAGACCGCCCAGTCCATCCATGCTGCCATGGCAATTTACGCCACGTCTCAAACCTGGCCCGAGCAGGTTATGTTCTTGGTTAACTGGATGTTTTTTTCGCTTATCCACACCTCACAATCAAGGGCGGACTGGCCATTGGGAGTACCGGGACTTTTCCCTGTGGGCCAGTGCGTCAGTGGGCTGGTGTGCCAGAAGAAAAAAGTTTTAATGTCGTTGGACTGGTCCTTAATATGATAACCAATGTTAATAGTTTCTCTGGCGTCTGGCCAATCAACATTGGCCTACATGGGTGTGTCTCTGACTTCTTTCACCTCAGTCATGTGACTGTTGGCTAATTACAGCGAAGGCCAGGCCTGGGTTTTAGCCCCCCGCCCCTCCTCTTCATCTATTAATCAATCAATCAGCAGTCCAAAAATGTAGAACAAACGGAAAGCGCAAAAATTGAGAGAAGAGAAAAGAAAAAGCAAGCACTACCAGCAGATGTGGCCAACTGTCAGAAATTGACAAATATATTTTCTGCTGGTGCAGAATCATCCTCAGCAGCACCTGCAGCTTCGACGTCTAGAGGACAACGTGAGGAGGAGGATGCTAGTCAGGTAGGTGGCTGTAATGTGATGACATTATTTTTCTAGCCTGCTAAAGTTTAGCACAATGTATTTAGGATAGTTTGACTATAAAACATAATTATTGTGTGTGGACTCGGCCCAGGTGGTGCTAGCCTTTTTTTTTATTTTTAAATCACAGCTGAGCATCATAATCTCTTTAGTATTTCACTTAAAACCTAAACCTAAATACTGCTGTGTTATCTTAATAACTTTGCTAATTCATCAACATTATATTGAAGTCAATTTTATTTTTTTGTGTGGGTATTGTTGGATAATATTTAAATTAAGACAGTCTATGTGTAGAGGAAATGTGTAGGCTACTCCTGTATGTTTATCAGTCTATATTCTATAGTTAATATTAGCGGTGCAAGGATCACTGTTGATGCGTGATCTGAACCGATCTCTCTCGCGCACGTGATCCGAAGATGTAAACTGGACTTGCTGAGATAATAATAACACAACAAAACGGCCTATTTAACGTGCGTTAAAGCGCAACAAAATGGATGTTTTTACGTGCATTAAAGTGCTTCAAAGATCTCATAAAAAAATCTGTACAGAACCTGATTGAGCAGTGCAGGGTTGAGGTTACAAGCATTAATACCTATGGAGACCAAACCAAATTTTTCTTCTGTGGTTGTTTTAGGACAATTAGACAACTCTGCTCATGTCAAAACTCTGCTATTCAGAATAAAACTGGGTGCATGTTTACCACTTCATGTTTGGATTGTTTGATTTAGTGCCCATATAAACAGTTTATTAAGAATTAATAATTGCTACTTCAGTAAGGTGAATTAATAAATATATATTTTTTATATTATGATCATTATTAGTGTGAATTACATTTTCTCCAGTTTTCATACAATTAAGCAACTATTGCAGTAACTATGAAAACTATTATATATTAATTCTAATCAATGCCTCATATGAAATGATATCATTATATCGTCAATAATGTTTACATGCATATTTTTTTTGGCGTATTTGTTTTGTAGCCAGCATCTGCCTCCATTACCCACCTCCATCATCTGCTGCATCATCCATCGACCTCCAGCATTCACCACCATCATCTGCCGTCATGGCCCCTGAGGGGGCCAGTCAGGTACTAAATTACCGGGCCACTTTTTTGCCCAGTCCGCCCCTGCTCACAATGCAGGCATACCTGGATGATCCATGTGGTATTGGGGCACAAATTGTGAGGGCTAGAGCTGAAGATCTTTGCCCAAACAGGCAATATAAATTCCTATGTAGACTGGCCAAGTTAAAACAAGAATGGATTATTCAAACCATTTGTCTTACAATGAAATAGGAGTCGTGTGGGATACACTATATTCACAAAGCATCCTGTCTTGTAACCGCCAGGTAGTACAATGGTTAAGCAGGTGCACATACCCTATTATAATTCTATAACTTGTTCTGTATCTATTCAACATGATTGAAACTTTAAAAAGAACTATTAATGTTATAGTTTTAATACTGATTTTATATTTGAAGTGGCATGATATCACAGTCAAATGACAATTTATTTTTTGAAGAGTTTGGTATTAATTCAGTAGGCTACTTGAAATAATATTCACAAATTAACACATAGTAATATAGCTAATTTTGAATCTCTTTCGATTTTCCAAAACACAAAAGAAGGCTCTTAGTCAAATGCTTACAAGTTTCCTTATTTAAAAAAAAAAGAAAATAAATAAAAATGGTGAGCTATGAACAATCTTTTTCTTTTTTTTATCTTGGTGAAATAAAGTTCTTTATTTGCACTCGTCTTTTGTTACTGAGTGTCGCTTTCCATCTCAAGTTTGCACAGTTTGGTGAAAGCTTTAATCTCTTGACTCATTTTATCTGTTTGCAAAGCTAAATTTAATCACCAGAGTAAATATGTCTAGCCTTTTGATCACAGTAATAGAATTACGCTCCGTGAGTGAGAAAAGATAAATGAAGTGAGACTGGAAAGGAAATGAAAGGACAAGAAAAGGAGAAAAGTCCAAAATGACATCCAAATTAAGAAATTAAAATGAAAAATGTAAGGCTGCTCTGTTGTGCTTTGAGCCTCTTAAAACAGCAGTCTTGAAATCAGAGACTGTGAGCAAGCCATTATAGGGAGGTATGTGCAAAGTCAAATATACAGCTCAGCTTAAATGAGTACACCCCCTTTGAAAAGTAACATTTTAAACATCTGTTTAACTTATATTGGGGTGCATGTCAGAAAGAGGTCTGAGAGTATTCAGTCAGGTTAGTCTAGAAGGCAAAGGGAAATAGAAAGGTTGGTTAAGGAAAGGAGACAGTTAAGAAAGCATTGGGAAAAGGCTACAGATGAGGAGAGGGAAAGAGCTGATATTTTGCAAGAGGAACTGAGAGGAAGGCTAAGGATACTTAGAAGAGCAGAACATCTTAGGAAAAAGAGGAAGAGGAAAGAGCAGCGTTTTACAGGGACCTGTTCAAATTTGTTAAACGGTTGTTTAGCCAGGAAAAAGGAGGACAGCTTAATGTAACAAAGCTAGAGGTTGAGATGGATAACAAAGTGAAAGGAAAATACAGGAAATGATAAGGCATGCAGAGGCTTCTTCAGCCCCAGGGCCGAATGGAGTCCCCTACTGGGATTATAAAAGCGCACCTGAAATTCTTATGGTCTTGTGGAAACAGTTAAGAATAGTTTTGGAAGAAACAAATAATTCCAAGAGCATGGTGAAGGGCAGGGGATGTTCTCATTCTGAAGGAGAAAGAGTCGTCAGATTTTAGCCAGTTCCAGATGACTTCTCTGTTGAATGTAGAAGGAGAGATTTTCTTCTGTTTTAGATAGAAACGCTTTAATAGACACAACGGTGCAGAAGGCAGGGATACCAGGTTTTTTTGCGGTGTTGGGAGCATACTACCATGATCTGGGAGCTGATTCAGGCAGCTGAGATTGAGAAAAGGAATCTTAATGTAATCTTTTTGGTTTTAGCAAATGCATTTTGTTCTGTGCCACATAGCCTTATATTTTGCAAGAGGAACTGAGATGAAGGCTAAAGATACTTAGAAGAGCAGAACATCTTAGGAAAAAAAGAAGAGGAAAGAACAGGTAAGACAGCTTTTCACAGGAACCCTGTGCATTTGATTGTTTTAAAGTGCCTGGGATAATTGTTAATATGATGAAAGCATATTTCCAGGACATTAGGTTCTGTATAAATACAGCAGGTTTTACAACAGAGTAGCAGAGGCTAGAAATAGGTATTATGGCAGGATGCACAATTTCTCCATTAGCCTTTACAATGGGAATGGAAATAATTATTAGAGCTTCTAAGTGGGTTGTAGGTGGGGAGCGAGGGCAGAAAGGGGGTGCAGTTCCCACCAGTTAGGACTTACATGGACGACCTGAAACTGGTCACAATGACAATTCCTTGTACGAAGAGGTTACTTGATAGGGTTAATATGAACCTCAAGTGAGCTAGTATGAAGATTGAGCCGAGTAAGTCTAGGAGCATATCAATATGTAGGGTAAAGATAGTTGATAGGAAGTTAGTTATTGATGGAGAGGAAATTCTAACAGTTAGAGAAAAGCCAGTGCAGAGTGTAGGCAGGTGGTACAATATAGATCTAAGTTATAAAGAGCAGGTAGAGCAAGGATGTTGTTGAAGGTCTGGATAGAATAGATAAATCAGGGCTTCCAGGAAAGCTGAAATTGTGGAGTTTGGGTTATTTACACGGCTGATGTGGCCATTTTCAATTTATCGAATTCCTGTATCCACTGTAGAGAGAATGGAAAGATTAGTTACCTCCTACACAAGGAAGAGGTTAGGTGTTCCTATAAGCAGTATATCATTATATGGGAAAGGAATATTGCAGCTGCCAATATCTAGTTTGACAGAGGAGTTTAAGTGTACCAAGGTCAGGGGAGAGCTGTTGTTATTGTTAAAGATGCTGTTGTTAGGGATGTGGGTCCAAATCCATCCAAGCGGAGGAAATGGAACCCAAGAGTGGCAGCTCAGGAGGCAGAGGCAGCTCTCACACATGCAGGCATTGTAGGTAAGGTTCAGTTTGGCTGGGGAGGCTTGGGGCTGGGCTCAGGCAAACTGGTGTGGAACAAAGCTTGTCCAAAGGAGAAAAGAAAGATAGTTGTGGAGCAGGTACGTAGACAAGAGATGGTAAGGGTAAGGTTAGCAAAGGCAGTGGTTCAGGCTAAGCAGGGACAGAGGTAAAACTGGAAACATGTAGAGAAGAGGAAGCTCATATGGAGAGATCTGCGGAGTATGGAGGAGAGCCGCATTAGATTCCTGATTGGAACTACATACGGTGTGTTGCCATCACCTCAGAACCTAAAGCTCTGGGTAAATAGGAACCCATTGTGTTCATTGTGTCCGGGCACCGCCACATTAAGGCACATCTTTTCAGGCTGTGAAGTTAGTTTGTCGCAAGGTACACGTGGCGACACAATCAGATGTTGAGAAGTTTAGCTGCAGGCATTGAAGATAGAAATATGAAAAAGTTAGGAGCTTCAAAGAAAGAGAGAGTAGTAATTCAGCTTGTGCGTGAGGGGGAGAAATGCAGGAGTGATGAGACAAGGAAACAAGAGTTTGGATGTCTAGAAGCTGCGGGTGACTGGGAAATGCTGGTAGATTTAGGTGGAAAACTGGCAACCCAGTCTCCCTCCAAATTACTGGGCTGAAACGGATTATTCCTCAGGAACTAGTTTGCACTACTTTAAGGCCTGATATGGTTTTATGGTCAGTTAGTCGGCAGATATTTTTTTTTTTTTTGAGCTGACAGTTCCCTGGGAAGATTCAGTGGAGGAAGCTCATAAAAAGAAAAAAGCTCAGATATGCAGACTTGGGTGCAAAAGCTGAGCAAAGTGCTCATGCTAGGTGTTAGAGAAGACAGTATTGGTATTGTCACTACCTGGAGTTTGTGTGTGGGTTGTATGGGTTTGTTGAAGGTGACAAAGCTGGTTTTGGTCTGTGGTAGCCATTTTGTATTGAAGGTAATGGAGTTTTTGTTGTTGTTGTTGTGTTGGTGTGATGGAGCAATGAGAGCTTTTATTCTGGCTGATGAGTAAAGCTTTGCTGATGGTCTTGAAGCCTTCAGCTTTGTGGTGTAAAGAAACTATGCTCTTTCTCAGGTCTTTTGTCATTTCTCTTCCATGTGGTGCCATTGCTGACAGCATGAAATAGGAAGAGGTTTTGACACCCTTTTATAGTCAACTGTCTGCTGGACACTTGTGTAATGTCTAATTAGACAATTGTTTGTATCCTTGTTAAATTAGACATTTGTAGCCTACAGTTTAGCTTTACTTCAGAGACTTTCAGTGCTATGTACTTATTTTTGCACCACCGTAATCTGAGTAAGACTGTAAAAATGTGTAATCTAAGTTATATTATTGACTTTACTTTCATGTTATAACTTAAACAGATACGATATTAAACTTTATCTTGTCAACATTTTGGAAATTGTTTGTTTTCATTGAGATGTTGTTTAAAATGTTACTTCTCAAAGGGGATATACTCATTTAGGCTGAGCAATGAGCTGTTAACAGCATCAGCAGACGGCAAAATGCATTGATATTACATTTGGCATTAAGAATACTGATATAGTAATTTTTTTTCCAGTATGTATTAATGGTAACATTTAATGGAGATCAAATGTTTAATATCGTATCTGTTTAAGTTATAAC
>JBAMYA010047262.1:0-10506 GCA_037176975.1 Arrhamphus sclerolepis | reverse complement strand
CCCCCCCCCCCCCCCCCCCCCCCCCCCCGCAACAAAAAACAATAACAAACATTGCTCCAGCCAATCAACGACAGGGGAAGGGTTGTGAGAGTTCACGATGAAGTATGTTTTATTTATTTATTTTTTCCAGCAAACACTTGTTTTGTTAATATTTTGTTTCAAATGTCAGAAGACGTGATGTCATATAGAAATTCTTTTTGCTACAGTTTAATAAGAGAATGTAACAGCATTTTCAGATGTGTCCCTTTCAGAACACAATGTCTTTCTGTCTTTCTGTTATTTGAGTCCTCAGGACAGTGTTAAACCTTGTCCCTGAACATGAAGAGTCATTGACATTTAATGGGAATGATCGTGACTAGAAGCACAGGTCCGCTCGGCCTTGCAGTTTTCTATCTGTGTCAAAGAGGAATACCACTGAATTCAAACATGAAATATATGCAACTCCCAAATGGAATAATGGCAAACCACTAACCTTACACAGGCAGGGCCCTGGAGCCACAAATGACATGGCAGTTTGTCCTGTTCTTTCATTTTTTTTTTTTAAGGTCACATTGAAATGTAGCTGCACTGAAAATTAGCTGCGAAAGAATGGAAATGAGAACGAAGGAAATGAGAGCAAATTAACCTTTTTTCTTTTTCAAGAAAATTCAGCACCTTGGACAGTTCATTAAGAATTGAGTGTAGCCAAATTACAGGAGAAGGTTTTAAAAATCCCAGCAAGATTCTTCATCTTATTCATGAAAAGAAAGAAAAAAAGGACTGATTTCTTTCCTCCAAAGGAAAAATAATAAACTTTCTGTTCAAAAGCATCATAGTTTTAAAGCAAGGTTTAGTACTGCCTTTTAAAGATATATATATTTTTAAATATTTTAATTGAGTGGTATTTCTCTGTGTTAAGAAAATAAAGAACTGTAAATGTTTGAACTGAAATGGTTTTGTATCTTTTAGCCAAATGTGTGTGGCTATAAATCTGGATAAGCAATCCCCTATGTCTGGGCACCTGAAAACACTAAATATGATGCTGAAATGGCTGGTAGACACTTCAGGTAATTGCATGGACTGCAGGTTCCGCTGAGGAAAAATATCTATTAGAGGTCCATTTTCATTATGAGCCTGGAAATTGCTGTTTAATTTTGGACATTGATCATTCCACTTTGGAGCCAAAGAGGCCAAGTCAGATATTGTGTTAAGGGAATAGTTAGATATCAGTGCAGAAATGTGATTCAATTTCCATCCATTATGCTGAACCTGCACAATATTTCTTCATATTCAGTGGTAGATGATGGGGAAAATGTTGATTAATGTCTTTCTGGGGCACTTTAGTCAAAGTGGAATTGCAAGTGTGCTACTGAAATCTGTGACAAGCGTTACCATCTCACTAATATATATTTCATCCTCATTCAGCATATGCAAATAGCAAATGGTGTCATGTTTGAGCTCTGGCCCATTTTCTCACATGTTGATGTGAGTGCTCCAGTAATTCTGTGTCTCTCTGCATCTGACAGAAGATGACAGGCAGAGGTGGCTGCCATGGAAGCAGTTCAGTCTGGCAGACAAGCTCACATGTTGAACTATTTTTGCGTCAAGGTACCATCTTCACTGAGTAAAACTGAGAAATATGTCATTCATAATGAAAGCAATTACCATTTGGCAGCTATTCTGTGTACACTGTATGTGTTTTGATCTTGGAAAAAAAGAGGGGAAAAGAAATGTGAGGCAAGCATAAAAGCTTTGTTGCAGATACCTTTTTATTTATTGATCACAAGACTTTGGATTTTGGCTGCAAATGAATAATACAGTTGAGCCATCCTTAAATCCATGTCACTCTGCTTGCATCTTTGTGGATTTGCACACACAACAGTATTAAAAAACAGGAACGACAGAGCACACAACAGGCCTCATTTGGTTTCCATAATTTAAATAATTACCATTTGTTGGTTGACAAACTCTTGTAATGTGAGCCTCTCTGCACTCTGAAGCATTGTCTGTTTAAATAATATCTCACAAAACCTTAATTAAAGTGCAATGAGTGTCCAAACCGAGAAGCTCTCAAATATGGAACGATGTCTTTAATGAAATGAAGTGGACGGCTCAGTTGTTCTTTTGCTTTTTGTTTTTTTTAATGTGGCTGAAAAAGAAAGAAGCGCCTGCAACAGCATCACCTGACCCAGCATCTGCACTTCACTGAAAATGGACATGGCTTAATGTGCTCTGCATAAATTCTCCAGAGATTCATTTTTATTTTGAGAGATGACATTTATTGAATTTGGTGTGGGATGATGGGCTAAATTATCTCTGTTTGCTCTTTGTGTGACTGGATGGTTTACTGACCCCGTAGCACAGTGCAGGATTTGCGATTGCACACTTTCATGTAGTCACGTTTGCCCTCATATTCAGATCAAACCACTACTGGTGTGTTAGAGCAGTGAAGAGGAGCCGAAAGGTTTTCCTTCCACCTGTACATGGTGAGAAGCCTTCAAGCACCTTGTAGCTTTGCAGCTTTGTGTCACAGTTGCTTGGTTATGACCAACTGTATGCCAACATGGAAATCACAACTGCACAAATGTGCCTATATCTGTGGCTGTCACTTAAAATTACACTATTTTGGGGTTTTTTTTGTTTCTGATTTTACCCACTATGCTCTTTTTATCCTATATATTGAATTAAATGCAAGAAAAGAACATGCAGTGAAAAATCTGGAACAATGCAAGCAAGATCCTTTTTTTTTTTTTTTTTTTTTACAAAAATGTGATTTCTTTTATGTTAAATTTGAACTTGTTTGCACATATTTAAAAATATCAGAATTTAAATAAACCTCAAATGCATGTCATTTGCTGATAATAAGCCTCTGAGAGCTAATGATGAGCAGTGAGGTTGGGTAAATGAGGAGAGAACGTCCTGTACAGCAGGACATAATGATGATTTTGAATCCCCAGGCTGAGGGGTAGGGTTCTCTAAATGTTGCAAATGTTGCTCCATTAATTGTCTGACAAGTTATTGCAGGTGGAGCAGGGCTCTGAATACCAATGAAAAATGCAATTATTGATTTTATTTTTTTTTTTGTAGATACAACCTAGTCTTCATTTCCAAGTTCTGAAGCTCATCAAGCAAATGCCCTATATAAAGAATACCCTCTGCTTTAAATATTAACTGATTAAACTGCAGATGGAGCTTCAAAGGTTCCATTCTGCATATTTAAACTACTTCTTTTTTCCTCTTTCCTTGTAATATGAGCTGTAGTAGTTGGGCAATTTCTATGAAAAATCTGCTTGGAGCCAAATCTTTAGTGAAGTTAGAGCCTATCTTTGGCATCACTACTCTGAACCAGAAAAGCTGTGCCATTTGTCAGCATTTGTAGTTTATTGGCAACAAATGTTTGATATTTTAAATTATTAAGGTTAGGGAAAAAGTGCAGGGCATGATTAACATGAATTGGGATATATTTCATGAGATCAGGCTGCTTTTGAAAGCATACTTCACAGGTTGAAGTTTATATATTCACTTTAAATGTGTAATCTTTGTAGATTTTTAAAGACTGAAGTACCATTCACACCAAGAACTACCTTTTCTCTTTTTTACTGACATCCTTTTTGATTATTGCTAGAGCATAATTAAATTGATACTGACTCATACTAACCTGGCCAGCCACCTCAATTATTTTCAACTTTGATTCAGATAATTAGTGTGATTTTGACTTTGATTTCCAGATGGCAGGACCAATGGACACAGCAGAAACTGCCTCTGGCCACATTTCAGCCAATCAGGAAGACGGAGCATGCAACTAAGGCAGCGGGATAACCAGACTAATATCAACAAAAGCCATCCAAAATAGCATGCTTTGAGTAGAATAATGGAGAATGACTGTTGTGGACTTTCTGCAGCTATCTTGGTTGCTGTGAATAGTGGTTTCTTTCACAGCCCTGGACGACTTTGGTGTGTTGGCTGTAAATGGTTTACCAGACCCATTTCACAGGAGATAATTTTTACAAAGTACATGTGCAAGGCTGGCCAGGCTGGACCCATACGAAAATAATGTAGAGTTTCATACACAAACACACTTCTGTTGTGCAATATAGAGGAATAGCAGCACAAAACATCGGAGACTTATGTGGTTATTATTACATTCTTTGTGTGGATGGACTGTAAAAATTCTAAATGAAGTCAATGTATTGTGGAAGCTGATTTGTCTAAAAACAAACAACATTACTTACAACCTGTATTGCTTTTTAAAGAGCCGGTTTGTAGCTTTTTTGAGGCTTTTTGAGACGTGTGTTTGTAAAAACTGATTCCATCTTTCCTTTACATGTTCTGAATATACACTCACTTAATAGGTTGTGTGATACCCCAAATCAAAGGCAACTGTTCGATTCCAAATCCTCTTTTGTGATTGCTATGTTGTTCAGGGTTTGTGAAAAATTGTTTCAATTGCAAACAAACGTGTTTTAACCTAGCTTCATGCCGACTTAGACTTATATATGAAATATGCAAGAAAGTTCAGCAGTGCCGCAAAATGCAGCATCCTAAATGAAGACATGCCTGTACACTTCTGGAATAACTAAAGAAACACGAGAACTTCACAGAGAATTGCTTTAATGCACTGTTTTTAGTCCAGTGTTCTTAATGAACTGGCAGGGTCTTTCTTTTAGTGACAGAGCAGATGACAGCTGCCCTCAAAATGATAAAAGTAGTCAGCCAATATTTGAAGGTGCTTAGTACTTGCATAGAAAAAATACAGAAATAAGAAATTCAGACAGTTACCAACAAATTCCTGCAGTGAAAAAGGGACAGGAGTGAAAATGAGCAAATTTCCTGCAGCAACTCTTCTCGTGTAATTTCAGAGTTGGGCTCTTCACTCACTAAGAATCCTGGAAACATCTTTTTCCATTAGGCTGTCAGACCCGTACGTTTCTCTATGTTAAGGTTCTGTGATTATACCTCTGCCTCCCCTCCAAACATCAACTGCTGACCTGTTTTCTTTGCAACAATGCATGCACTTCTGCAGGATAAGACACAAGCTTGTGCATGTTTCTGCAGCGTTTCCTCAGAAATGTTATTAATGCATCCATGGTTTCTTTAAATTAAAAATGGCAGTGTTTAACTCAGAAAAGAATTCTTTATGAAACATCAGATCACTTTTTACATTTTAAAATTAAGTGGATGTTAAAATGCTGCAAAAATTAGCAGCATATCTTTCCTGCAAGTTTGATGGTAATGGCTGCACAGAGATAGGGGGGTTTACAGCGTTTTATGCCTTTATAACTGTACATTGTGATGTGCTGAATAAACCTCACAGGAGTGAGCTGCTCATTGGAATGTAAACATCTTATCGGTCTGTGAATGGCGGGTTTGAGCAGCGTGAAACAGCTGCTGCAGCTGGTGTAGAGTGCAGTTCAGGACGTAAGTGTGCATAGGTACAGCTCCTTTACTGCTAAATCCTCTTGGTTTCGGTGGAAGTCAAGAGTAAACATGTCCCCTTCGTTGCTAATACTTTGGATGAGTGATAGAGCCGGGGACCGACCGTGATTGGTGGGTTAGTACTTAAGCACATGTACATGAAAGTTAGAATATGCAAAGAGAGAGTACTGGTCGGTTGTAATCCCCCAGCAAGGATTACCCATGTCTTTCATGGGAGATTAAAGGGTCCCGTGATAGCCTGCCACGCTGTCTGAGGCCTGATGGGGAATCGAAGTGCTGGAAGAGACATTATCAGCATAATCTTTGTAGTCTTTTGCGGCCATTGCCAGCATGATGATGAGTGTGATTTTGGGTGGCTTTTGTGAGGGCCTGCTTTAATATTCCAGATTTGGTGAGGCTGATCAATCACCAGCCAAGTGGGCTCTTACTGTCTGTGCCGCCCTGTGAATGTGTTGAGATAATCATCATGTTCACTGAGTGTTACACACATTCACATATAGTGTGAAATGATGTGAATGATGTAATTATAGTAGTCAGCTGAATAATAATAATAATAAAAAAATAAATTAAAATTGGGTCACAATGAAAATGATTATTTTATTTCTTCAGTTCTGAGCCTGGGTAACCCTTCTGATTTCACTTCTGTCGTCAAGCCAAGCTTGTAGGATCAAAACGACAAAACTAACAGGACTAGCAAACGTTTTCCTAACGTACTAAAATATTTAGAATCTGCTATCTGGCTTATGGGGGCTTTCAGAGAATTATGAGTTGCAGCGAGGAGGCTGAGACTGCCATATCCTCATGGCACTGCGTTTTCAGAGGGCGATGCATCACGATGCAACACGTTCATTATGTGAACGTGTTGCATAATGAATGCCTCTATTTACATCCAAGCAACTGCTCACAGGCACTCACAATGAGGCCCATTTGTCCTGAGAGGAACAAAGAAAATGAATAATAGAGTCGTCAAATTTGACATTGACCTTAGTCAAAAAAATCTTTATTATTTTCAGCTTTCGATAAAGCTGTCACAGGGACGGCATGATAATTTATTTATTAATCTACTTTCTGCATCATGGGGACAAGGTTTAGGAGATGCTCAAACAGGCGATTTGTTCCTATTAGTTTGGCATGTTTTGTGACAAATCCAAGGGCTTTTGGAGAAAAAAAAATTGGTGAGGGAAGGAGGTGGTGTGGGTGGGGGGGTGGGAGTTAATCCACTCATTTTCTTGTGTTCCAGCCTGTTCAGCACATTCTGTCTCTCTCCTTCTCTTTTCCTCCTTCTCTCCTCCCCCCTTTATTTTTGGAAACATCTCATTCTCGTGAGTCAGGCCCAGTGTGCTCACAGAGGCTCAGTCTAGCAAGCTCTCGCCTCCTCCTCCTCCTCCTCCTCCTTTCTCTCTCTGCCCCGTCTCTGCTGTTTATGATATTAAAACATCAAGAGTTGAGCAAGAGGAAACAGAGCTCTTCATCTGTCTTCCTCAGACAAATAAGGAGAAGCGAGAATTAATGCTTCGTGAGATGTTAATTCACCATATTTACATAGCTGACAGGTAAAGGATGGATGTGTCTGCATCCATCGGCGGTATAATTGGCTGAAAGGGTCTTTGAAAGGTGACAAGCTGAGATTAGGAATTTAAAACTCACTGCATTTCTGGAGCACAGTCAACGCACTAATGATACAAGCACATTTTTGGCTTCCGTATTAATTGGTTCAACAGTGCTGACGACAGCACTGATTAATGAGACCTGACTTGACTGATAGTTGTGTCACCTGCTCTTCTCTTGTTCAACTATTCTTCATTAATTCTTCTTTTGTATTTTTAGACTACTGTAGCACCAGAAAAATCTGATAATTAGATTTTTTTTTTTTGCAATCCGGTCTGAACTGTGTCTTCCAAAGGAGGAAAGCCACTTCCAAAAAAAACAAAAAAACATCTGTCAACATATCTACATCCCACTTACAGCCTTCTACTGGCAAAACTTCAGACGTAAATGCAGGATTTCACGGCATCTTTAGATAGATAATTTTTCTTTTCTTATTGTTTGTATAATTTGAGTTCATTTTAAATGAGTACATATGCCGAGTCAATAATATCTCATCTTTTTATGCTACTTACGGAATTAACCTGCTCTCAGTTATCAAATGTCATGTGCCCAAAAAACTGATAATATAGATAAGATTAAAGCAAGAACTGACTTTGCTGCTTGGGTTTGCATCTTAAAGTAACATATTGATTTCTTCCTTTGTTCTTTGTTGAACTAGAATAGCTGCAGGCTGAATCTAATTCTTTAGTTGTCTTATAACCTTTTTCTATATCTTTTAGGTGAGAAAAAAAGCAGGAAGTTTTATTGTTTCTTCCAGTGTAATCACAAATATCTAAAGTGATGTTTTTGGAACAAAGAACAAAGCAGCTTACCTGGAAAATGTTTCTTTCTTCTGCAGAACATGGTCACCGAACTGAAAAAGTAATTTTCTAACTTTTGTGTTCAAAGGATTCAATTTTCCTCCAGGAGATTTTTATTTGCTTAATCTATTATTTTGTCTCCAAGTCTGATTACATTGCTGTATGAAATATTTTAAATGCTTAACGCATACTCCGGATTACAGGCATTGTGAACTATACCTTAAGTATAACTGCGTACTTTATTCACCTCCGATGTCATGCATGCGTATTTTGTGTCACACAAAATATCTATAGCATTTATAACCACTAATTTGTGGCTATAGATGACAAAAACACTAAGAAATACCCATGAAACAGAACTGCGGTGGAAGACGATGCTCTGGTGATAATCAGACATGACATAGAATGGAACAGGAAGCCTTCAACAGATTACAGCAACATGAGCATGTAAACTCAAGTTTGTAATAGTAAACCCTAATTACTGTTCGAATTACATCCTGCCTTTATTGTGTGAACGTATGAATGAATTGCATTGTTATGTAATATACAGAGAGAATCAGTTATTGTCCTTTCTATGTGTTTGTATGTCTTTTAATTGTAAATTTGATTTCAAAGGGATATAGATTCAGATTCAGGTTCAGATTTTTTATTTGTCATCGTAACAAAAAGTAAGGTGCAAGCCTTTTTAGTGCAAATGTAAAACTCTAAATAAACCATAAAAAGGATTTACAAAAAGAGTAAATAACGCAAGTTTTAAAAAAGTACATAGTAATAAATATAAATTTTAAAAAGATGAGAAAATAAGTACAAAAGTAAATACAAACACGCCACATTTATTTGAGTGTGAAACTTGACATAGCTACTTTATTCCATTGGCATTCATAGCTCTAACAGCGGTTGGCTAGAAACAGTTTTTCAGTCTTGCTTTGACGGCCCTGAACCACCTACCTGATGGCAGAAGCTCAAACAGAGAATGGCCAGGGTGGAATGAGTCCTTCAAGACCCATGAAGGTCCTCCCATTGTGGTACAGTATAAGAATGAACTTATTTGCGGTCAGCATCAGAGTGTTATAAGTATACTGTATACCTTTCTCTAAAATGTTCCTATTTACACGTTTTGATGTTTACCTTGTGTAGAAATAAAAAAATTTAAAATGTGACACAACAATTTTAGAAAGAGATATGAAGAACTACACTTAGGCAGGGCACCACGACCTGGGTTCAGGAAGTGGTGTCAGGATACCAATATCATTGCTGCCTCACAGCAAGACATTGGGTTTGAATTCTGGCTGCTGTCTCTCTGTGTGGAATTTGCATATTCCCCCCCATGACTGCATATGTTTTCTCTGTGTAAACCAGCATCCCTGCAAAGTCCAAAACCCTGCAAGTTGAAGTGGCTGGTGATTCTAATTTGACCACAAATGTGGGGGGAGTGTCCCTGTGGCTCCATAATGGACCACTGACCCACCCAGGGTGTACAAAGTCTTGCTGCCCGCTGATAGCTTGCTCTTACATTCAATTTAGAATCCCAAGTTAACCTAGCATGCATGGACTGGCTTTGAAGTTATGTTGGTAACTCTTTTGGACTTTCAAATAGGTCTCAAGCACAAAAAAGTATAGATTTTTTCTTAATATCCTTCAATATTTCAGTTTCTTAATGTCATGTAATTTCTTAAGATCATACAAATCAGACTGCATGATCACAGGATGAGGTTTGTGTGGCACAAATCATCTGCACGTCACCTTCTGGCAGTTAGCATTAACTATCATGAAAATAAATTGTGTTCACTTGGGATTCAGATTGCTAAGCCATTAATACTCCCTCTAGACACATTAGAAAACATTCAAAAACATTAGAAAACTAGAAAATGTTATTTTATTGAAGAACACTTAGTCATTCCTTAAAGAAATATTCTGGTGGCTCTACGTCCATCACAAAATTAGATGGTAAACAGTACACATTTTTGTTAGGGAGCAAAATACAGTAAATAAAAAGCAACAGAATATATATTGGCAGCATACGGCCATAAGTATTAGCTGTCATCAGAATAAACTATTGTTTTAAATATCTGTCAAGACTCAAAAATGTAAGTGCACAATAGTGTGGATCAAGTCCACGCAGGTGAACAGATGTTAGTGAGTGTACAAAAAGTATAAAACTTGGCAGACATTCCCTTAGGGTCACTGCCATCTTAAATCTGTATGAATTGACTTACGACTGTCAGATATACTTCTGTTAGTAGACACAGATCACATACACAGATCGCACAAATCTGAGTGATTTGGGCCGTTATAGAGCCCATGGTGAATTCCTGATAGAGGTTTCTCAGATAATAGAGACAGCAGTTGTCTGCAACAACAAATTGCTGATAGTCTTTCTTTGTTTTGTCTTGTTTTTTTGTTTTTTTGCACACATACAAACATATCAATGCTGCCTGATAAGAAGATAAGAAGTTTACCGTAAGTTTAAGATAATTAACGAGCACTGTGACCATGCACCCAACCTGCGATAAACTGGATTTTGCTAATGCACACAAATATCATGCAACAATTGTGAAGACAGGCCAAGGGGGCAGAGTAGGGGCAGTTTATAATTCTAGTTTACATTCAATCCTCATTAGAAAACCTGGTGTTGAGTCTATATGTGCCAGGCTCCAAGTCACCAGCATCAGTTCTCCTGGCT
>JBAMYA010047261.1:0-10506 GCA_037176975.1 Arrhamphus sclerolepis | reverse complement strand
GACCCAACATCACCATGGTAGGACCCAACATCACCATGGTAGGACCCAACATCACCATGGTAGGACCCAACATCATCATGATAGGACCCAACATCACCATGGTAGGACCCAACATCATCATGGTAGGACCCAACATCATCATGGTAGGACCAATCAGTTGTACCCCGTCTTTGTAATGAGCGCAGAGCGTGGTTTTAGGTTGTCTTAATGACATCAGATGGTCCACTTCACTCCTCTGTGTTCTTGAACTTGACAATGGGTTCACTGAAATTCATTGAGCTCCACAGTCACCAGACCCCAGTCCAGTAGATCAGCTCTGGGATGTGGTGGAATGTCAGATTCTCATCATGGATGTGGAGCAGCTGGTGATGCTATCATGTCAATATGAACTAGAACCTTTGATGAACGTTTCCAAGACCTTGGAGAATCTGTGACACCAATTAAGGTAGTTCTGAAGGAAAAATGGGTCCAACCTGCTCCTTTGAAGATGGACCTGATAAAGATGCTGGTGAGAATATGTTTCTTCCTGTATTTTTCTGGGTTAATGCTTCCATCACATAAATGGAAACAAGCTTTGCCAAGAACACTGATGCAGCTTCATACCATGACAGAGCCTGAAGCTTCAAGCTGTTTCTGATAACAGTCTGGATGCTTCTCTTCAGTGGTCTGACGTACATGGTCTGGGATACTGATACATCTGATGAAAACGTGTTTCCATGGTGTGATGGCTCATCTCAGAAACCTCTGAGCCGACTCTGGACAAGTTAACATGAGGTTCATTTTTTGTTCAGTAAAGTTTTAAGTGCCATCAGATGCATATTGTCGGGCTACAAAGGCTTCCTTGTACCAGTTATTGATGAACGACGGTTCTCTGAGCTCAGCCTGCACCCTCACCCTCTGTTCACTGAAATAACTCCATATTCTTTGAGCTGTTAAATGGCTTTCTGCACTGCTGAAGGAGAAATATGCAAATCCTTGACAATCTTTCTTTGAGGAGATAAAAAAGGTGAAATATAATTTTCCATATCATACCATCGTATTTTCTGATTTGGTGTTGCATGTTAAAGACACTGAGCGGCACAGGGGGACGCTGCAGTTAGAAATATGTCTTACAAACCCTCACGGTACCATTATTTCTGAACGTCTTTATTATATTAACAAGTGAATTCAACACTTCATGAGTTATTATTCCTCGGCATGCAAAGCTGCTCTTTAATCACACGCTCTTTGCTTTATGTACTTAAAGCAGTCTAGTTAGCTAACTCCTCTATGTGACTGTTAGATTTTTCTTACATTTTTGCTATTTTTGCCTTCGCTGACATGTCTGCGTGTCTCCATGTGAGCTGCAGCTGTCAGAGTGAACTCAAACAGGGCAGCATTTAGAAGTAATGAGAGCATTTACAGCAGACTGAAGGTCTCAGCAGATTGCAGAACATATCAGCACTTCCAATGCAGAGAAAGAAGGGGAGGATATTTGAAAGAAGTGCTGCAGAAGAATCTCTGAGTCCTCTGATACTTTTGTTGTAAGCAGTGGGAAAGCTCGCGTGCATTTAGGTCAGCTCGCTTCATGATAAATTCATGAATGAAAATCAACACTCAGAGAGAAACGCTTGAAGAATTCAAAGCTTTTTGCTCATACTTCTGCTCTGCAGCCGGCGTATATTCCCCCTCTGCTTTGGCTTTAAATGCATACCAATGGTTCCTCACTGAACAGCGGTGGTGTCCTTCATCACCAGCGCCGCCCTTCTCATGACTCGGAGCTTCATGTCAACATAGACACGCCATGTTTGTCCTGGAAACTTAAAGCTGTCAAGAAAATCATGCAACATTGATGATCCTGTGGTGAGTTGTGTCTCCATCCATTATTCTGTTTTTGGCACATTAACTTACGAAGCAGTTTAAAATATTACCAACTATGTCACACTTTCCTCCAAGAGTTTCAGTTTTGAACGCAGCGTTCCAGTGGATCGATGACAGAATGTTACTGATCAGAAGTCCTCCAACATTTTTCAAGTCTTTGCACGCTGCAGATGATGTGGGCTTGTGGTCTCCAACTTCCAGCATGCTGGAGGAATTTAAAGGGACGCTGTGTAATATTTCAGGTTGTCTATTAAGAAAAGTGAACTGTTTCATTCAAAAGTATGACCTTATTAATTAGTAATTACTTCCATCAACAAATCACAGTGTTCCAGTAGGTCTTGAATTTACCATTTAAATATAAATTTCGTTGGCGTGCGCAATGGTGATCGCCATGTTGCGTCGCCATCTTGAAACTACGGTCCACGGCAGGGAAGGAAAGCACAGCTTCGTGTTTTGCATTTGTGCTAGCGCTAACAACACAGCGAGAGCAGGAGGGACAGCACAGAGACGGCCAAGGAGAGAGTAGAAAGAAGAAATGGACCACGGCAACTTCAGAAAGTATGTTGAGGAAGATCCATCACCAAGAAAATGAAAATGTGAACAGAGCAGGGATGGAAACCAACGAAACTGCAAAACCTGCGTAAACATGGCTGTTGTGTTTCCAGATGGAAGGAGCTGATGAGGGAGAACAAGTGTTTAACAAAAATAACCTCATCTACTGAGAGAAGACTGCTAGAAGTTGCTGGGTGACGACGTTTCCTAGATCGATGACATTTCTCGGCTACCGCAGACGGAAACGAGTCTTGGGAAAAGGAGCAGATAAGGAATGGTTGCAGGATACGACCTGACCACTAGATGTGAGCATCGCAGGGTCGCGCTCCATCAGTGAGTGCGCACGTTTATCACTTTCAGGCGAAGATCATCCAAAACATTTTTCAAGCATAAATGTAAATGGCTTTTAACCTCGTCCAGGTTCTAGAAAGCGCTTCACAATGTTAATCATTTACCCATTCAAGCTAACTTATCTATAATTTACATTCACTCGCTGTACTTCAGCACTTTGGACTATTACACTCAAGGTGGTTTCACACATGAGGACGTCTCACTGTGAGACCTTTGAGCTGCGATGGAACGTTTCTCCAGCTTCTGTCTGAGACGCTGAAATGGTACAGATGCTTTTAGTTGGCAGGGAATTTATTTTAAAAAAGTTTTTATTGACTTACTGGTTGTTTTTAACCTGTGCATTTGATGTACCACCAGAGAGAGAATACTTCCACCAGAGAAACCAGTAAGGCCTCAGCCTCATCAGTCCATCAGCTGCTCTGCTTTGTCTTTTTAAATTCCAGTCATCAGCATCAGCAACTTGGCCGACCACAAGTACAAACTATCTTCCACCTGGAGGTTTATTGTTGTTTTTTTTGTTTTTTTCCAGGTTCAGCAGAGCTGGAAGGCGTCCCAGTATTTTGTATTCGGCTTGCATCGATATCCAGAATTCATCCAGCGGCTCTCCTCTGAACCTCTGCAGCAGAGCCACATCAGCTGCCACATCAATCAATGACTCCTCCAGTTCAATTGGCCCTCCTGTCAGCTTTGTCACTGCAAAAGGACTTCTCATCCTCTCCTCCGTACGTTGCCAGGTTTTCAGGCCAACACTTAGAAAATTGCACTGACACGAGGGCCAACAATGACCCATGAGTCAGCTTTGGATTCATTGTTTTTGATTCTGAAAATCGTCCAATAATGGGAAGCATCATCGCTGTCCAGATGAGGCACAGCCACCGTTTTCTGCTTCGCTGCAGTTGGGGGGGGGGCAGTGATGCATCTGGGCCCTAAAGTCCTCCATTCATATGATTATGTCAGGTTCAAATTCAGCAGGTTAGCAGGTATTTTTCAGGCTCCAGGTGGTTTTCTTTTCTTCTTCTTGGAACTTTTCTTCGCCACCATTGAACTTTATTCATTTATTTAGGATTATTATTAGTTCACACTTCTGCAGCTCCCTGCCACATCAATAAAACTTAAAATAATAGATAAAATAATAATATTATAAAAGAAAATAACTAATAAACGGTAGCCTACAGTAAAGTGCACGTTGGAGGTGGTTTAATGTTACCAACTTACCAGAGTTCCAGGAGGGAAAAGGTCAAATATGTCAGCAGCAGGATGAACAGTGGGGTCATTTACCATATGAAAGACGTTTTTAAATGTCCTCCTGAGCTGCTCGCAGCTGCCTGCCGTACGAGCGGGACTGTTCGAGGCTTTCTTTTCTTTGACGGTTAGATTTCTGAAGCAGACGGTGACTGAGCTGCTGGGACGTCTCTCAGTCACACATCAGGACCTGTTTGATCATTAATGGACATATATTCTATCCGATCTCAAAACTGCTTCAATTCTCATTTTCTTGGTTCCTAACTGGAGTTTACACTCTTCACCATCTAACAATAGAGGCAGGACTGATTGAACTCTGGAATGTTTCATTTAACGAAGCGTTTGAAGTCTTCGTTGTCTGAGCTGACTGACCTGGAGCATCTCGGAGGACAGAAAGGTGTTTAGTGTCAAATACATGAAATGTATAATGTCCAAGCCTTTAACTGTAAAGCTGCACATCATAATCCTTCATTCAATAAAATATGAACTTGTGTCTTAAAGCGAGACACCCAAACCAAACCCCAGTCATGTGCTCAGTTATCCTCGTGAGTGAACTCCAGCGCCAGCTGGTATCCTCGTTGACTGAATCCTATTCTGTTGGACGACTGGAAGACGTATACGTGCTGGATGAGCAAATGCAAACGTTTGAGTGTATATTTGGAGAAATGAGCGACACTTTCTCCATGAGAGCGCGGTTTGTGTTGGCGTTTGTTGACCAAAGCTACATCTTCTCTGAAAATCTGCGTTTCAGACGAGAGTTGATGAAGACGATGATTAGCTTGAGAGACATAACAAAGAAAAGAAAAACTGCTGGATGGAATATTTAAGGAAATAAATTTAAAAAAGGCCATTCTGCATCAAGCTCGCGTTCCAGAGATCACGGACAGATGTGGTTTATTACACCGAGTTAATGGCCACCTCTCCGTCAGTCACCAGAAATTATTCCAGAAATGCTCAAAACTATTAACTAAAGTGGAAAAGTGTGAGATGGGGTGAGTTAAAGTGAGTACAGCAAAAAAAAAGTAAATTACCATATTCTGTCATATAATAACTGGGGTAATATATCAGATATTGCAGATTGATGATATATAACAGTAAAAGAGTATCCAAGAGTGGAATTTTCCGTAACATTGATTTGGCCCAGACTTGCTGATTCTTCTCCCTGACTGCAGACGGAGGAGTGACATTTAATTTCACATTTTCGTCCAAAATGAACAGCTTTTAAACGGAGCACCAGCACCATTAGCAGCACTGCATGCTGCTTAATGGCTGATTTATTGCTAATTTTGGGCGCATGTGTGAGTGGAGGACCGGGTGAGCGAGTGTCACTGGTATCT
Source organism: Arrhamphus sclerolepis (assembly GCA_037176975.1). Lineage (NCBI taxonomy): Eukaryota > Metazoa > Chordata > Actinopteri > Beloniformes > Hemiramphidae > Arrhamphus > Arrhamphus sclerolepis. The sequence continues at coordinate 5,164 of JBAMYA010047261.1, read as the reverse complement.
TTTCAGAGTACCACTGCAGGAAAAACGCATTTTCAAAGTAAACAAAAACATGCAAACCTTCTGGAATTTACTGCTTTTCTGCATCATTTCACCATGAGATGTGATCTGACCTAGAACGTGCTTGAGCTGCTCAAACACAATTACTGGTGTATTTACTGAACAACACTATTAAAGATTCTCAAAAGAGTCAGTCTATATTTTATCTGACCCATGACAGCGTGCAAATACAGCCATAAACTTATAACACTGACATTTCTGAGGAAATTTCAGTGTGACTGAAATTTGTAAAAGTAACTTTATTATATCAAACATTTGTGATTTTAGGACAAAAGATTGAAATGATACACACTTGCAATTTTACAACACTTGAAAATGTTGTAAAAACGTTGATATTTTCCAACAAAAAAAGCAGTTTTAGTTTAAAAAAAACAAATCACAAATTTGTGACATTTGTGATTCTATGATAAAAAGTCTTGACCTTCCAAAATTCTACAGTTTTCAGAAGAAAATTTGCTTTTCCACATAAAAGCTACTGAAGCATGGCAGAAGCGGCACCATGATTCGGGCCTCGACCCCTCCACAAGGAGTTACTTTAGTAAAGTCACCTCCAGGATAATATCCAGCTGTTTGACTTAATGCAGCCGTTCAAATGGCTTCAGAAAATGAAAATCCACTTTGTGGAGTGGTCCAGTCTGAGCCCAGACCCCAACATCCCAGAGAAGTCGAGCGAGCCTTGCACACCAGACGTGTCAGAGCATCCTGAGATCTACTCTCTCCCTTCAGTCGTCAGATGTGAAAGTTGTCTCCTCCTCAGATGTCACAGCGTGACGAACATTGACAGCAGCGTGTCAACCTGTCGACCTCTGAGACGCAATCGCGGCTTTTAAAAGCTACTATTACCCTTCTCTCACACTTCAGTTTTTACTTTAGAACATCAGTCAGAGCTGAAATACACGTTATTCTACGTTTATATCTATAAATAACAGATGTTTCTTTTTAAAAAGTGACAGAATGCTAACAGGCTTTGAGGAGCTTCTCCGGATAAAACGCCGTTCAAGTCTCTGACTGCGGTGACCTCCTCTCAGCGCTCACACTCCTCTGCTCTGAAAACATTTCATCTCATGAGCCTCTCCGGGTTTCTTTCCTTTTCTGCTCTAAGCTCAGGGTGAAGTTCATGTGTGCGGCTGGGACGTTTGGCAATGTAATATTAACGAACATCCCATTCAGGGATATTTACTCTGTCAAGAGGTGGCGAGTGTGAGTGGAGATGCACTTAGAGCTTTCTGGGAGAGGTTAAAAGTTTTGTGAAAGTGCTTTCTCCGTGTGCACAGCAGGATAATAGTTAGCTAGAGGCGTGTGTAAAAGCGATTAACTCTCATTTAATCATGATTTTTGTCAAAAAAAATATATGCTTGTCATGTTGCTGTTGGAGAATTAAAACAAAGACGTACAACAATATCAGATTAATTATTTTAATTTAAAGAAATGCAGCCTAAAAATACCAAGTACCCCCTAAATGCTTCGATTGGATTTAATGCTGAATTCACACTGTACAATTTTTACAGTCTCATAAGATGAACTGAAGTCATGTTGGTGGATAATTAATTTACTTTTGTTTTGAAAAGTGCTCCATAAATAAAAATGATTATCATTATTATATAGTCATTGTCCATATGTTGAAATGTTTTGGGGGAAAACACTGAAATCCACATTTCCTTCAATCTGTGCATTCAGTAATGTGTCAGTATAATAAAATATGAACGCACTTCCTGGACATCTTAGACGTCTCCATGTAGATCTTTTGTTTGAATGAGACTTGTAGTGTAAAAGTGCTTTGAATGGTCTGTTTTACTATTGAACTGCTCTTATTCTAGACCATCTGATACAGGGATACAGGATACAGATACCGGGATTCGGGTACGGGCGTATTGGTACAGGAATGGGGGTATGGGTACAGGAATACAGATACAAAATACAGGTACGGGGATAGACATACAAGTATACCAGTATGGGGTATGGGTACAGGGATACAGGTACCAGACAAGGGTACAGGGATACGGGTACGGGGATAGAGATACAAAGATACGGGTACGAGGGTGTTGGTACATGGATACAGATACAAAATGCAGGTAGAGATACAAGGATACCAGTTTGGGATACAGGTACAGGAATACAAGTATGGGGATATGTATTCAGGGATACAGGTATGGGGATATGGGTATGGGGATACAGATAAAGGAATACGGGTCTAGGGATACAGGTATGGGGATATGGGTATGGGGATACAGATAAAGGAATACGGGTCTAGGGATACAGGTATGGGGACAGAAATACAGAGATACCGGTATGGGTACAGGGATACACGTACAGCGATAAGAGTACGGGCATTCAGGTTTGGGTATATGGATACAGGGATACAGATACAGGGATACGGGTCCAGGGATACATGTATGGGGATACAGATACAAGGGTCCAGGTCCAGGGATACAGATTCAAGGATACAGGTACGGAGATACGGGTACAGGGATATGGGTGCACTTTGAGGAGCTTGACGGACAGACTGGACTGTTAGCTGAGCCAAAAGGTGGGACAGATTTATGTTCATCACAAACAGTGATCAAGAGAACACGACTGAAATGAGTTTCCTCCACAGGATGGCTGGACTCCAATTTCAAGTATACTTACATGAAACTCCCATATACCTAAAAAAAAAAGAAAAAAGCTGTTCAGTGGTAGTGGTGGTGGTACTGGTTTTTCTGGCAATAAGAAACAGGAATATTCTATACAACTTCAATGAAAGGTTGTTTTTGCCATTTAAAGGTCACCTGATAGTAAGTAAAATTAAAAATAAATTAAGAAAATGAAAAACACAATTGCAGTTAGCCTACTGCTAAGCTGCAAAAGTCATCATTAAAGGTGATCATGGTTGACAATGACCTCCCAGAAATCCTTCAGATGTGACTGACTTCACCTTCTGTGTGTTGGAGATGTTTACTTATATTTCAAGTAAATTTATAATGACAGCTCGACGTATTGCTGAAGTAGAAATTAACCTGCCAAAGAGGAAGAGGTTCTGGACATCGATCTCTTCCTGGAAGGACACAGTCAATTCACCGTTGAGTTTTGTCAATATATCGTCGTCTATTGTCAATATATGACTTGCACTTTGCATTAAATTTACAAAGGAAACATGGCAAGAAGATAGAGCTGGAAGCCAACTGAGGTGGTTCAAGGGTCTGGTTAGTATGCGTCCCATCACGCATGTCCAACTGGGAGGACATCCCGGCACAGACCTAGGAGATGCTGCAGAGATTTTATTTTTCAGCTTCCACCAAAACTGGAAGAGGTGAATGTGGTAGATGAGGTCTGGACTTGTGCTCTATCCGTTCCGAGAAGCGTAACTGTTTTTTGTTGATGTTTTTATCGTGTCTGAAACCAGCAACAAGCAAATTTTGTGCTGTTTTGGGGGGAATTTGAAGATAGATGCACACATTATCTTAGTAGCTAGTACAGCTAGCATAAATCATCATGTTTGTCAGAGTACCAGTGGAACATCTACACAATAAAATGTTTCCCTGATGTTTAACACATTCTTCCATCGTCTCAGCCTGACCTCTTTGGGCAGCCATGTTGTGCAACGTGTGCATGTGGTATCGAGTGCAGCATTGAGCTGCGAGCTTCAGTTGGAGACAAGCAGCTGGTGTCAGACGTTTGATGTCCTCACACCCGCATGGTTCGGTTTCAGACTTGTAGTCCTGCAGCAACACTCCTCCAAACCTGCAGACAGATCTTAATGGTAAAACTGGTCTATTTTAATGTTCACGTTTATCAGTAAATCAGACTTTGAAGAGGTTCTTGGGCTGTCTGCAGACCTCACTATCGACAGCATCATTTATCATCTACAGGCTTTAATACTATGTTTGCTTTTTAATGCATAAGAACATAAAATTATCTGATTGTAGTGGGTCTTAGTGTCACGCAAATACAACCTCAGCTGAAAGGCAACATCGATTACTGAACCGTTATTTATTCGTTATATGAGCAGATCCACTTCCAGCGGCAACTTGAAGCTGTTTTCTGTATAACTATCAGTTGCACATATGGTTGTGGAAGAAATGTTGGCCCATTTTTATTTATAATATTGTATGGTGGCTGTGGAGTAGTGGGTAGAGACATTTGCTGCCCAGCTGAAAAGTTGATCTTCAGCCTCATCATCTGCCTAAATGCCCCTGGGCAGCACACTGAACCCTGCACTGCCCCCATTGTTCCAGCTGTTGTTGATACTGGTCCCAATCCAGGTTTGATAGGAAGGGTTTATACTGGGCATCAAAAGTAAAGCTTTTTTAGAAAATAATCCAATGTGGTAACCCCTGACGAAAGGGAAAGTTTGGGTGTATTTAATGAGCTCCAGTTGGAAAATGTTCCATCGTAGCTGAAAAATGGTGTTGGTAGATCTCACAATGAGACAGGAGCAAAGATGAAAGATAAGAGCTGTCTGAAGACCAAAGACGGGATGAGACAGATGTCAGCGGTGTGAGAAATCTGGAGGAAGTGTGACGGCCTGTTGCTGTATCTACGACGCCTGTCAGCTAACCACCCAATAGGAACGCACCTTGAAATAACCTAAACATCTGCGTTTTCACATCACAGTAGCCTAGCAACAACAACACCAGATACAACGGAGAAACAGGAAGAAAAATGTGAAACTCAGAGAAAGAAGAAAGACTCATGATTTTATTTGTTTGCTTTACAAAGCACACCAACTACGGAAGCCCTAAAGGGTCATACATGCATACATTTTATTTCTCCCGTTTTCCCGTGATAACGACTTATTTTTCCTCCATTTTCCCGTGATAACAACATAATTTTCCCGTGATAACGACATAATTTTCCCGTGATAACAACATAATTTTCCCGTGATAACGGCATAATTTTCCCGTGATAACGACATAACTCTGCCGTTTTCTCGTGATAACGAGTTATTTTTTCTCCCTTTTCCCGTGATAACGACATAATTAATTTGAGATCTCAAGGTCATTGCAATGCCCTGATGAAGGTCGATAGACTGAAAGCTTGGTGAAAACACTTGTTTGCATGGATCTAAGTGTGCAGAGACTTTTTTTCTTAGTTTTCTTGAGATCTCAAATTAATGATCTCGTTATCA
>JBAMYA010047260.1:0-10506 GCA_037176975.1 Arrhamphus sclerolepis | reverse complement strand
ACATAAATCAGCAGAGAGTTGGCCAGCAGCGCCTCAACAAACATGAGGGAAAATGGGATGAAGAGGATGGGCCTCAGTGTTCCGAGTTCTTCAAAGCCGTTGAAGAGGAAGTGTTGGTGTGAAGAGATGTTGTTCATTCTCCTTTCTTTCTAGAACCTCCTCCTTCACAGTCTTGATTCAGTTGTCCTGAAAATGCAGAGAGAACATATTCAACACTTCCTTTCTATAACCAATCAGTCAATCCAAAGATTTGTGATTTTGCTATCGCAATAATTAATGCAAATTCAACCAAAGTCTGCAATATATGCTGAGGGTTGCAATTTTTCTAATTTACCACCATATCACTACAATTTTTGGGCACTCAGAGGTCATTATTAATGTTCCACAAAGATTTTCTGTCGGAGTATGAAATTATAGACAAAGAGAAGGACAATTCCCACGGTTCTGGAAGGACAACTAGTTATGTCAACAACTAGCTTGTCCGGTTAGCAGACACAAGCTACATACATTTTTGAAAGTGTAAAAGCTAACAGTTGTCATACGCCAACAGGAATAACTGAAAGACTTGCAAAAACAATATCCAAATATTTTACATATAAAGATATGTAGTTTATTCTATACACTGTTCAATATTCAGGTGGAACACAAACATAAATCTTTGCTAGGTAGCCACTTTTCTACAGCAAAACATTTAATATCTGCATCAGTGATCCATCCTCAACAGAGACAGTTTACCATCATGGAAATGAGTCTTCAGTGTGAACACTTAAAAAGATGTTTGGGAGTTTGTAGTTTGAATTTCAGAAATATTATACATTTAGGATTATTTACATACATATGAAATTGAACCTCTGTTTAGAATTTTTTGACTTTTCAGTTTAAAGATAATGGATTTCACCCCAAACTTAGCCAACATTGAATGAAAGAAGCAAACACACATGAGAATTATCCTGTTTTGTAGGGTTTAGTTCAAACAATTACCTTTGGTGATTTTTCTTTTTTTCTGTAAATGGGATCTCTGTATTTTCACAAAGAACAAACATCTTTTTGGTCATCTTCTCCAAGTTTTCTGCACATCTTCTGTTAAACATGGAAAGAAAGTCCTCCCAACAGTGCTACAGTTAACTGGTTAGTTCTTATAAATTGCAGCAACATTAGAAAATGTTTAGTCTCAACAGCATTCTACTAAAACTGAGTTAGTTGTATAAAATCAAAGTTGCAGGATAATTCAGTTGTTATTTTTAAGACAGTTACATCCTCTTACTCTTCTAAGTAATTGCACTTGTTCATCATTTCTTTAAATAACATATATTTTATATAAACTTTATACAGTTTTGAGAAATATTTTCAAGCCAATAATATATTAAAATTGAGACTAAATCTTGCTTTTTCTAGAAACGTTGGAATTTTTCTTAATTTGGAACTTTTCAATTTTCCTTCTGTGAAATACTATAAATCTCTGCAAACTGCAACACAGTTTTTGTGAAAAGTCAGCATAAGATTAAGGATTTTTGATCACAAATACCAAAAGAAAAAACGTCAGTGAGATCCTGGAGGGACTGACTAATTATGAAAGTGATATTCAGATGTCACTGATTTTGCAAGAGTTAAAATGTCCATAAAATGACAGTTGTTCCTCGTCAAACACTGAGATATCAAAGAGCACAAAGATTAAGGTCGGACATTTCAATGAACGATGAATCTTATCAGAACAGCAGAACATGTCTATATATGGAACACTAGAAAGAAAAAATTATACTTGAAGCATAAAAAAGAAAATGTTCAGTCAACCTCTTTCAGACAGAAAAACATCCAGATGCTCAGAGATCAGCTGCTGTTTCAGACCTGTCAGTGTGATGTTACCTGATCCAACAGCAAAACACATTCTTCACTATAAACACTTACACAACATGCCTGAAACTCCTTAGTTTGTTCTCATTAGCCAACCAGTCTCTCCATGCTCTCCTTTGGGTCCAGCTCTGCCAGAGAAAACACAGTTACAGGTCTGCAGGTGACAGAAATAATCAAGAAACTGCAATAACCTGCAGAGAAGGAAAAAGTGACCAGACTGAAGAATTTTCTCCAAAACAGTTAAAAAATGAAAAACTAGCAGCTCAGAACATCCAGGAATTAAAGCAGCAGAAGGAGATCATTCAGCAGCCAGAGGATCTTCTGTCTGTCTGGGAACTTTGAGAACGTTCATCAATAATCAGTTCATCACAAATCAGCAGCCTTAGAGAATTCTCATGAACAGAGAGAAATGAAACAGTTCAGCAGGTAGAATGAAACATGAAGACTAAAGAAAACCTGCAGGTGGTGTTCAACATTGGCTTAGTCAGATGATGTCAGCAAGTGATTCTCCTCCATCCATCTGTCCCCAAGAAACCTTGAATCAGAAACTTTATACTCTCCATCTGAAGCTGCTATTGGCTGAACATCTCACAGGGAAACAGCGCTGGAACAACACAGAGAGAAACTTCCACTGAACCTAAATCATTCTGAACAAACAAAAAGTCTTCAGATAATAGAAGGAAATGACAGAAAAGAGTAGAAGTCATGTTGTGGAGAGAAATGAAGGCTTTTGTGGAAAAATCAGATTGTCTTGCAGCTCTAAAGGGATTTATTGAGAAAGACAAGACACATTTCATATTGTGGGTAATCAGTGTTGTTTGATGGACTCATTACTGAGATTCTGAGGATAAGATGCAGCCCAGTAGGAACGTTTAGATGGGGATGCCTCAGGTGCCACCGGTGCCCAGAGAAGGCATCATCCTGGAGCTATCTATGACACCTCCATCACCAAAAGCCACGTCATCTCCTTTTCACCATCCTTCCCCCTGCTGGACTTCACCGAGCACATGAAGGACCTGGTCACTGCTGCAACCAAAATGACGCCAGGACTCAGTCCTGTTCCTGCACCCAAAAAACTGTAGGTCTGTCCCAATTCAGCGGCCGCATCCTTCGAATGACCTGTCCTACGTAGTCTACGTAGGCCGCGTCCTCCTAAGGCTGAGTAGGCTGGAAGTCAGCAGCTTTGAATTGGGACGGTCTTGCCTTCAGATTTACCCCTTACCTCGGCATACGTCCTGTTGCCTAGAAACCCTGACAGCGCTGAACCGAAGAGAGAATGGAGATCGAAATTTTGTTAATTTTTATTACTTCTTTAATTTTAGAACTACAACAGCATCCGCAAAGAGGCAGCTGTTCTGTTTCCTCAGCTTAATGAAAGCTAATGAAAGCTAATGAAAGCTTTAATAAAAGCGGCAATAGTTGAAGAACTACGGAACCCGCTGTACGAGCTCATTTGCTATGTTGATTTCTGTCAAAAAAAAAAAAAAATGTCTACACGAATGACAAAAGCCTATCACCATAACCGCTTTAGGCTTTTAATTTTTGTGTACACAGCTCCGTTCCCGGGCTACAATAGAATTTTCCGGTATACCCGCAATGCATCTCGGGATAGGGCAGGCCAAGAAGGATACACCAGACCCGTCCTTCAAATCGTGGAAAAGAAGGACGCATTTGTAGACCGCATTTGAGGGACCTTTCAAAATGGGACAGCCTTCGGCGCATCGCTGTGACGTAATCAGCCTTCAAATGCAGCCTTCGAAGGATGCGACCACTGGATTGGGACAGCCCTTGTATTTCTGAATAGGTTGGATGTCTAGTTAACAGAACTATGACAACCGAGGCTCAGTTATGCTCATCAGTAGCGATTTCTCTAAGACTGCAAGAGAAGCTCAGCTTCCCCGAAAATGTCAAAAATTAAATGTTCAAATATGTACAGTTGTGTTAACATTTCATTGAGTACAAATGTATTATAACATGTTCGTCTGGAAGATGAGTTCATTCCGAAGTGTCAATGCGTAAGATTTTAAGAAACCATCTTTCATCAGTGCGTTTGCTCATAAAAGCTGGGGTTCCATGCTCTTCAATGGGACTGCATGGAACACTTTTTTTCATTGCCTGAAAACTCAATAGTCATTGGATAAATGTCCCAATTTTGTCCTGCTCCGGGACGCTCAGCTTCACTGGGGGTGAATGGAGCTGTGGGCTGGCCTGGACGCTGAGCTTCTGCATGGTGATTGGAGGTCGAGAGGCCGTATCCTGTTTTGATTGACAGCTATTTTGAAACATAAACCATCATTGAAGTGAGCAGCCCACACACATCTAAATGCGCATGGGGATGAAACAGAATTTTTTCCTGACTGCTTGGTAGGAGAGGGAGGCTATACCACAGAACGCTGGAAAAATGGTAAAAGCCGTGGCTCTTAACTTTTCTGTCTGCCACTATTAAGCACCACATCTCAGAAGGAGAGGAAAAAAACAAAACCAAAAACAAACTCCTGTCATTCACATTCATGTCTGAATTTACATAATTATAAACTGACAAATTTCACACGACAATGAGCATCCCCTCTTTGAAAGACCAGCAGTCGCCACTGGTTTACATGGAAGTCATATTGGGGTCACCAGTCATGTTGTGGTGAGAAATAAAGGCTTGGTGGGAAAATCTGATTGTGTAGCAGTTCAAAAGGGACTTATTCAGACAGTTAATCAGTGCTGTTTGATGGGTCATTTCTGAGATTCTGGGGAAAGATGCAGCCCAGTAGGAACTTCTAGATGGGGATGTCTCAGCTCCTGTTTGCGGCCTGAGAAGGCATCACCTTGGAGCTATCTATTTTGTCTCTGGCATGAAAAGCCACATCGACCTCTTCTCAAGCAACCTTTTCCCCATCCCTCCCCCTGCTGGACTTCACTGACCACATGAAGGGACCGGTCACTGCTCCCACCAAAATGATTCCATGAACCAGTCTCATTAGCAGGCCTTTATAACATAACGTGGAGAAGGTTGGCTAGTTTTAGTTTAGTTTAGTTTTTTTCATTTTGGGTTCAGTAGCTGATATCTGCTTGAAGTACAACATAATACTATGGTAATTAAAACATACATACTTACCTTACTTACCAGACAAAGCTGTGCTTGTTGATATTTGAGGTGTTTAACTGTTTTGAGGCTGTCCATATAGTTTAATTTACAGCCTACACTTTTCAGGGTTTGATTTAGGTTTTGGGAAGGGAATAAAATAACCCCTTGTGACAGTTGCACAGGATTTTTTGAGTTTGGTTGTGAGTTTATATTACTTTTGTTTTTGCTAGGGGTACCAGCCAGGTATTCCTCCTGACTTGTAGGATTTTTTTATGTAACTGCACACACAAGGACCATACACTACAATGTGTAGACCCCTTGATACCTGGAATGACAACAATTGTTTTTTACACACAAGACCATCCACATAATTTCATATTTTGTTTTGTATTTTCCTTTTATGTCCATAAACAAAACAAACACAAACCCCTTCCCAAACAAAATAGAAAGTGTCTGTGGTTCTCCCCCAGAGTTCATAGGGCAGGCAAAAGCTCCCACACAAATGTGCCCCACAGCAAGAGAGGTCAGGTGATGAGAATCTCCCGGAGGCAGGACCAGGAATTGTTTTTTCTTTTGCACTTTTGAGTTGATGACGTCAGCGGCTTCCAGGATTTCTGCAGTGACACGTCAGAGTAGCTGAAGTAGCAGTGGCTCTATCTGGTTTTATTTACTTGTTTTAGTGATCCAAGGAAAGGGGTAACCATCCACCACAACAGAGGTATAACAGGGAAACGTGAGGGGTAAAACGGCCTCAGATCCAGTGTAATGGCTTCTGTTGGTGCTGTAATTCAGACAGACTGGCAGTGGCAGCTGTTGCAAGCTCTTGGTGTAGAGGGAAACGGCCATCTTTCTCTTGAGTAGGAAGGAACCAGCTTGAACAGCGGACAAATCAGATGAGTCCATGGGGAGACTTGGTGTGCTCAGGGCGTGCTTTATTGTGCGAGAGGATGATAGGGACCGAGGGAGAGAGGAAAGTAGTGCAACCAGCTCAGATCAACAAGCAGATTGTCGCAACCTCCTTCCAACCTCCCACGGCAACGAGAGTCACTGTTGCAAGTGTGATTATTTTACTCATCCTGAAAGATGATAAAATGTTCTTTAGTTATCATCCACAGCAGCCCTCAAAACTCCCTACAGTGACTGAAGTGTTTTATAACAAACAAGGCACCAACCACAAATGGTTGACAAATAATGAAAAAACACAGTCGCTTTATTGTTCCGCCTGTTTGGCATTTGCACCCACTGCAACTGATAATCCATAAATAAAAAGTGGTATGAAAGAAATATTCATCAGCACACTGGAGAGCATGAGAAAAGTAAGATCCACAGGGATAGTGCTGATGCTAACTTTCTGATGTCTACATCATGAGCAGGTGAAAAAGAAGCGTCATGTAATGAAACGCATAGTAGATGTGGTTAAAGTTATAGGGAAATGTGGCCTTAATTACAGAAGTGATAAAGCAGAGAGTGCTTATGGTCTGGAAAACACAGCAGTCAATCATGGCAACTTTTTAGAGTTGTTAATTCTTATGATATGATCGGTGCCTTCAAGTTGTGAATGTTATCAAAAAGGTGATAAAGAGCATGATTGCACATGAGGTTAGAGAGGCAGACATGTATTATGTTCAAATCAATACCACCCAAGATGTTTCGTCAACAGATCAGTGTGCTATCATCTTCAGATATGTTACGGATGCCATTCAAGAGTGGCTGCTTGACACATGTTTGTGAGTTGGGCCAATGAGAAACTGAAAGATGCAGACAGTGAGCAAGATTATTTTAATTTCAACTTATTGTTCTTTTCATCTTTATCATTTTTTTTTACAATTTAAATCTTTATCTAATTTAAATTTCAATTAAGCATATTGTAAAAAGTGTTTTCTATGACCTTATAACAATAATTGCCAATGAAAAGGCACTGTTTGAGCTAGCTGCTGCATCATTTAGTCAAATTCCTCCTTCATGGAAAAAGTGGGCCATGTTTGGGCATGAAAGTCTCGGGCTGAAATAGGGGCCCACCCTGACAGACAATGTTAATTGGTGTTAATTGGTGATGTTCGTAGCTGGTGGGTGAGGTTTAGGATAACTATGATGACGTCTGTACTTCTGTATAGGTTGGATGTCTAATTAACAGAACTTTGACATCCTTCAACAGCCGGTGGTCATCACGCCAACGTCTCAGCTCACGAATACTTAGAATATGAATACTTTGAATACTTTACACCAAACCCACTCAGCTTCGGTGGACCCATCATGTCCACACAAGGATCTGTGCAGCTGCAAGGATTATTTTTGACCTGCATTCAAGTGTAGTGAGCTGTCGTGGCTCTGCAGGAAGCTTGTGTTGTTGATAGAGGTGATGCTATGGCTATAAACGGCAGAGTGAAGAAGAAACTGAACGGTGTCCTTAAATTCCCACTTTTGCATGTTGGAGGCCCAGTGGGGCCCCAGCTTATATTTGGAGCTTGGACAGTTGATGGAATTAAAGATGAAATTCTTCAGGCAAATACTTTTCGATGAAGTTGGAAACATTCTGTAGGATTTTCGTATAATGGTGCAGGAGATGCATGAACTACTGGGTCTTATGTTGAGAGAGAATAACTGGGCAACTTTAAAAGCTTATTTTAGGAAGACACTTTATGAGACTCACAGCTTCTTTGAAATTTGGACATTATCTGGACACCTGATGTCTGATTTAAAGGGAGTTTGACCAGATCACCAATGACACATTTAACACATTTGCAGAGTTCTCTACCTACTTCCAACTTGTCAAAACAGCTAACAAACACAAATGTCTGAGAATATAATTTAATTTCCACTTGGAAATGCTTTTGTAACAAAAGATTTTAATCTGTATTCATACTGGTCAGCATCAGAATAGAGTCATTTGACTTTCCGTGCAATGTAATCATCCTCAACCAGGCTAGTTTATATAGTATGGTCTGATCCTCTACTTCCCTGTGTGCATAAGTGAGCACCCTGTTTGCTTTTCCACTGCTGAATGGTCACACTGTTGTCATTGATTACTTTCCTAAGCCGATCAGATACTTATGGCCAGTCATGTGTTCCACCAACAAAGACAACTGAGCTTTCTTGTAAGTGTGAATTGGGGGGGCTGAATCTATGATCCATCTCTGGATGCAATTAAAGCTTGTGGGAGTAACTTTTATTCATAACTTAATCAATCGTGTACCTCTTAGAACTTAGAACTGCTGAAACTTTAAAAACAGGATATACAGTAGTTTCGTCGAGACGTGTCCAGTACGAATAACATTTTAAACAAAAGTTTCTATTCGTTCCTTAAAAACAGGTTACAATTTGTGTCCAACGTTTCAGTATCTTCAGCATGTGCTGCCTGATCTCAGTGGTTCTGATGCCATAAATGATGGGGTTGAAGCAGCAGGGGACCAGGTGGTACATGGTGCTGAAGAAAACCCGCATGGGTGAAGGGATACCACTTTTGAAGCGATATGACAGGAGAGCGATCAGTGCTACAGACAAATTGAGAGTAATGACAACAATGTGTGTTACGCAGGTATGAAGAGCTTTAGCGCTGGCCTGAGAGACTTTCAGCACAGAAATGAATATCACAACATAGGAGGCAACAATGATGATGAAGTCAAGAACAGGAATGAAGAAGACAGCGATCAGTCCTGCCAGACTGTTGATGGCAGTGCTTCCACAGGCCAGCTCCACCAAGGCCATGTGCTCACAGAAACAGTGGTTTATCACATTTGAGCAGAATGACCGTTGTCCTGCCAGAATCACAAACTGTGTGATTATAAAAACATTTCTGACAACAAATGGAATTATAAACTTGAGGAATCTCCACAGCGCCATTCGTTCATGGTAGTAGAGAGGTGTGCAGATGGCAAAGTAGCGATCCACAGCCATCCATACCAAGAACGTGGACTGAAAAGCTCCAATAAAGTGAACAAAGTAAATCTGAATCAAGCAGCCAATCAGAGAGATCCCCCTCCAGTCAAACAGGAAGTTCAGCAGCATGTTGGGGACAACGAACACCGGGAGGCACAATTCAAAGCAGGACATGCTGGCGATGAGGATGCTCATTGGTTGATGGAGGCTTCTCTGTGAGAAGACGACATAAATCAACAGAGAGTTGGCCAGCAGTGACTCAACAAACACGAGTGAAAATGGAATGAAGAGGACGGGCCTCAGCGCTCCGAGTTCTTCAAAGCCGTTGAGAATGAAGTGTTGATGTGAAGAGATGTTGTCCATTCTCTCCTCTTTCTAGAACCTCCTCTTCGTCACAGTGTTGACTAACCCTATCCTGAAAACAGAGACAGAACAGTCAACACTTCCCTTCAACAACTGATCAGTCTCTCCAGGAATTTGTGATTTTGCTATCGTAATAATCAACGCAAATTCAACCAAAGGATTGCTATTTTTCAAATTTACCTTAACAATTTTTAGGCACTCAGAGGCCATTATTAACATTTGTTAACACATGATTTTGCTTAGCAGTAAAATATAAAAACAATGTCAACACAATTTCCAATTTTTTGGAACAAATGGTGATAAATAGCCACTTCAACACAGCAAAAAACAAAATCTGCATCAATGATCCAACCTCAACAGAGGTAACTTTCCTTTTCACGGAAAGTAGTCTTCAGTTTCATGTTCACAGTTCAAAAGGTGTCTGGGAGTTTGTATTTGAATTTCAGAAATTTTATACATTCAGGTATATTTACATACATATGAAATGGAACCTCTGTTTTTCCTCCTTTTTCTTGAAGGACATTTAAGCAGTTTAGAATTTTCTGACTTTTCAGTTTCATGATAATGGATTTCACCCCAAATATAGCCATTCATATGAAATGGAACCTCTCTCTGTTTTTCCCATTTTTCTTAAATGAGATTGTGATTCAGAATTGTTTCCAGGGAAGGAGGGCTCAAGACCAGTTTTGGGCTCGAGACCGGTTGACGACGTCTAGTTTTACTAGACATCTACAGCGGGTACACAAGGAAAAGCAAGTGCCTAATTTACTAACATCAATATTCAGTCAAATGTAGTGTAGGCTAATAAGTGTTCAAGTACTTATTTAACCCGGTTCCAAGGGTATTCAGCACATCCACCAACAAAATTAATCAAAATACATGCATAACACCCAATTTCAACACTAAGCAGCTAAATGAAAGAAAGGTAAATAGATACTATACCTGGAAAGCACACTCAGCAAACGCTAGTGCAACACTGTCCTCAGAAGTTCTGGTCTTGGTCACGGTCTTGGAAGGTCTTGGTCTTGGTTGGTGCAGCCTTGGTCTTGGTCTCAGAAGAACAGGTCTTGATACCATCCCCAATTGTTTCACTTCTTAGTTTTATAGCAATGGATTTTACCCCAAACATCACCAACATTGAATTTCATAAAGCAAACACAGACAGGAGTTTTCCATTTCAGCAGAGTTTTGGCTCTCAGAGTTTAAACAATTGCTTTTGGTGATTTTTCTTTTTTGTGTGTGTAAATGGGATCTCTGTGTTTACACAAAGACTAAACATCTTCTTGGTCATCTTCTCCACGTTTTCTGCACATCTTCTGTTAAACACAGAAAGAAAGTCC
>JBAMYA010047259.1:0-10507 GCA_037176975.1 Arrhamphus sclerolepis | reverse complement strand
TGATGATGTTGGGTCCTACCATGATGATGAGTCCTACCATGATGATGCTGGGTCCCACCATGGTGATGTTGGGTTCTACCATGATGATGAGTCCTACCATGATGATGCTGGGTCCCACCATGGTGATGTTGGGTTCTTCCATGGTGATGTTGGGTCCTACCAGTTGATGTTGGGTCCTACCATGGTGATACTGGGTCCTACCATGGTAATGTTGGGTCCTGCCATGATGATACTGGGTCCTACCATGGTGATGTTGGGTCCTACCATGATGATGTTGGGTCCTACCATGATGATGAGTCCTACCATGATGATGCTGGGTCCCACCATGGTGATGTTGGGTTCTTAGTGTGTTGTTGTGTCAAATACATGCTCTTTAGGCTAATTGGTAATACAAAATTCTTCTGAGGCATCATTTACATAAAGTATACTGTAATTTTGATTTATGGGAGTAATTATAGGAATAATTTGCTCCATTACATTGAGACAAAACTGCTTGCATTGTAAAATGATCTTGAGTGGTCCCTATATTACAAGGGCACTATAAAAGTGTGTTGTTCTTATTAAAATCCAAGCTTTAAAACTGAGTATCTGGTTGCCTTGACCAGGCTCACCCTGAATGAATGATAAGAGCTGGCACTCCTGAGAGTTTACCACTTGCAGAAGGGTAAACATGGGTCATGTGCTGAAACTGGCTCTGGGAACATGAATGTAACCTCTGGTTGGGAAGGAGACTGAACTTGTGCATGAAGTTGAAAGGAAATGACTATACACAGACTAGATATAATTGGACTCACCTCAGCGCACAGTCTGGTTTCCAAAAGCAGATTCTTTTAGAGGGGCTGGACCTTATTCTATTCTGGAGTTACGCACAGACCTTATTCCATTCTAGAGTAAACCTACCCACGGAGTCCCTGCTCAGGGCCTGAATGTTTTCCCCGATAGATAAGGGGCTAACCATCCTGCACCTCCATGTCAATGAACAGTGGTATGAAAACGTTTTATAATTTGAGAGAGACTTGGAGTAGAGTTGCTACTCTTCCACAACAAGATGAGCCAACGGAGGAGGTTCGGGCATCTGGCTGGGACGCCTCCTGGTTGCCTCACCTGGGGAAGTTGTTCAGGTATGTCCAAATGGAAGGAGAGCCCAGGCCAGACCCAGGACAGACTGGATTCATCTCTGGACCGGCTTGGACAGGGGAGAGGAATCCCTTTCTCCTTTGGTTTGCTCACAACCAAAAGTCGAGAATCAAAAGTTAATGGATGTATGGATGGATGTTTAGGAGACCAAACTCTCTCCACAGAATTCAGCTTTAAAGAAAAGTAATTTTATTTGTGTATTAAGCTAGCTTTAACCCAGACTGTTGCAAACCAATCAAAGAAATGAATTTTCAGCACAATCCTTTAACGCTCTGCTCAGTATACTTTCCTCCTTGTTCTTCCATAAATGGAAATATTCCAGAAACATGCTGCAGTACTTTCAGTTTTGGGCCCAAATGTAACAGAGAAGACCTTACTAGAGGCTCAATCATTTTGGGCAATTTAAATACCACCTTCCCCTCAAATCAACATAGCCCTCTGATCTATACATTAATAATAAAACACTGATTTATTGGATAAAGGAAGGAGAAGAAGCTCTGGAGCTGCAAGAGAAAGCGATTTATCAGAGAAGTGTGTGATTCAAAAAGAAAATGGATAGAGCACACGGACTCTGGTTACGGTTGAAGCTGATGACAATGGGAT
This sequence comes from Arrhamphus sclerolepis, assembly GCA_037176975.1. Classification (NCBI taxonomy): domain Eukaryota; kingdom Metazoa; phylum Chordata; class Actinopteri; order Beloniformes; family Hemiramphidae; genus Arrhamphus; species Arrhamphus sclerolepis. The sequence goes on along the minus strand of JBAMYA010047259.1, from coordinate 8,767 downwards.
CAGACCAGGATGATGTCATATCTGTCTGGCGAGAAAACGCATGTGTTGGTTTGTATGTGTTCGCGTGATTTGCTTTGCTTTGAACATTAAAAATACTAAAAACACACTCGCTGACATCAGCATTGAAGTTAATCTCTCTGATTTTGTTGTTGTTGCTCAATTTTTCACCATAAAGATGAGACCTGATGCCACGTGCAATTACTGGCAGTGCTCTCAGCCCGAGGGGGCTGATATATGGAGACTTACACAGGATTACCTCCACTGCTATTACAGGGGCCACGAGAAGAGACCCCGTCATAGTCAGTAATGGAAATCATGATATGCTGTCATTAATCTTGGTTTTTCAGGGAGAATTAATGAAACGGCCAACTTTTATGACCTTCTTTTTGATATATTGTTGTAACCATTTACAAAGCTGTGTTAATGACATCATGAAGAGGGAGGTTTCGGATGCGGGAGCTGCACAATCATGGCTTAAGTGAAACAAGCAATGAAATCAAGCGTTTTTCATTTATTACGCTGATGTTAAAAAAACAAAACAAAAATCAGTTCACCCTCTGTCAAATGCCCGCTAATGAAGGTTTTATACATCAGAACAGAGTATAAAATCATCTGGTCCTGACCCGGCCTTAAAGTGAACTTAATACTAACCTGAAATGAACAACAACACATGACATATGACTCTGTGTCATTATTTAATAAAAACTAAGCCAAAATGCATAAGCAGCGTTTGGAAAACCAAGAACACCTGATGATTCAACAGCTTATAAAACCAGCTTTGGCAACAAAAAGCAAATGTAGTATTTGTTTCCTTTATGACATTATCAGCCTCACATCGTTGCAGACAGATTTTGGACCAGACTTCTTCACATTGTTGCATTGTTTGAGGCATTCTGGATGCACAGCTCTCTTAAAGATCAGATGTTCAATTTTTGATGGTTTGTTTTATTTCTTTGTCCTATTGCATGACCGAGTTTGATCCAGCTTTACTTGTCAGACTGAGGGCCGCACATTTTCCTCTAAAACGGTTTCATACTGAGAAGTCTTTTGTCTGAGATGTCCTAAATCATACAGTGTGAATCCGGCGTGACTTTTTTTTTTTTTGTTTGACTTGTAGAGGCCGAGTGTTCCTGAGAGTTGTCAGAGTTTCTGTTAGTTCCTGGACTCAGTCTTAGAATTGAAAAAAAAAAAAAAAAAAAAAATTAAAAAGTGAATTTTCTCATAAAATCTCAAATTTCACAAACTCTTATGAAATTAAAGCTTGTGTACTAAAATCACAATTTTTTTCCAATATAATTGTACATATCAAGAAAATAAGATATTTTCAACTAAATTTCATTTCAATTCAAGGAGAATTTTTGTAAAACAGCTAATCTATTATGAAATAGTGTCATATCATATTTTTTGTGACCTTTCATGACCTTCAAAATGAAATTAAGACTTTTGGACTAAAATCACTTTTTTTGTCTTGTTAAAACAATGTTGACTTTTTTTGTAAAAAGGCAATCATTTTTTTCAATAGAAAATGTCAATTTTCTTGCAACAGTTAAGTCATCAAGTTGCAAATTTTGTATAATTAAAATTCTAAGATCATGGGTTTTGACAAAATTTAGCAACTTCTTGTTAAATCTTCTGCAAATGTTTGCTAAATCTAGACTTTTTGACATAAACCAGCTGCTCTCCACCTCAGTTATTCTACTTTTTGATCTCAGTACTAAATGAAATGAGGAGGAAATGAGGAAATTTTAATGTAACTGCTCATTTGAGTATATAATTGTCTTTGCACGCTCTTGTGGGCCAGATAAAATGAGGTGGTGGGCCGGATTTGGCGTTCTGATTTAGTTCTGATAATCGTTGCACAAAGGTGTCCCTGTAGGTTATTTCTGCATTCACTGCTGTGGATGTCAACTGTCCATACTTGAACCACCTGTTCGTCCTCGTTCATTCCATTTTCACATATTTTTCTGCAGGTGGCCCGACTTTCCATGTCTCCAGCAGGTGTTTCAATAGGAAGACGGTGAAAGACGTGTCAGATTCCTTCAGGGATAAATGCTGTTGTGAACATTCAAGAACACATGCACACACTGATGTCACGGAGGCCATTTGCAGGTATTCGGGTCAGGTGCGGCGGACAGATGCTTCATCATCATTACAACCCTTGTTCTTTAATAAGAGCATCACTCATCCCTGGCACTCATCCTCCTCTTTCTGTCATACCACTGTTATTTTTCTCTCCACACCTCATTGAAGAAAGGGATGAATTATTCTGCAGAATGAAATGTGCACAATGTGACCTTATGTTTTGCAGATATAGAATATTTGGGTTATGACATCCTCAGACGGTGGGAATCAGAATATATGTTAAGAAACAATATGATGGCTGTCATTTTATGTGGCTCTTTCAGCATCAAAGTTTTTCATAGCCACAGATGTTTTTTTATGCCTTCATCTCCTCCCCATTTAATCATCTGTGTTTCTTGTTTTTTGGAGCCATTCGGGTGTTTCATCATGGTGTCATCCATCTTTCTGCTCCTTGTTTTTTTAATGTTGACTGACAGAAATGTAATTTGCGCTCTCTTTTTGTTTCTGAGCTTATAATGCCTCAGCGTTATTATCCAGCACACACAGCAGACGCACAGACGGGTCAAATGCAGTAATTGCCTTCCTTGTCAGAGCAGTTGAACTTTTACAGAAATATCTTTCGGCAACATGAACTTTTGGCTGCTGTTCGGCTCACATTTCAAACAGCTATTTTCTGGTTTCTCAGTGCAACAAGCTGCTCAGTCAGGGCTTATACTTTCTCTTTTACCTATCTTTTTGTAATTTCTATGAGACTTTATGTGCCTCCAGCCTAGAAAAGCCCACACATGCATTTCTTTCTCTGCTTCTATTAGGCTAAAAAGAAGCTTTTGAATGCTAAAGTTTATTGTATCTTATTATATCAGAAGCACTGCTGATGTTCCATTTGTCAGCATTGTAGCATTATAAACTCTGCATATAAGCATGCTTACACAGGCTAATTGAGAAAAAAGTGATCACTTAATTTGTCTTTTGCACCAGAAAACGGTCTACCAACCGTTAACTCGTTAAAATGGTTCCAGTTTGTCAGTTTCAAATGTAATTCCAGTGTTCTCGTGGTGAAATGTATCTGTGCAAATGGCAAATAAACTGTAATCTATTCCGATTTCTTTCCTTAAAACTTTACTTTTCAAAGTTTGTTTCAACTTAATTAAATAAGAAACTCATCCATTGAATGGGGCACCATTCATGTACTAACTTGTATTAATCTGATCCTGCCCATGTCTCCACCCACCTGAAAACGCAACATTTAAAGTGTCAGCAGCAAAGGTACCGTATCTATTAACTTTGAATGAGACGTCAATGTCAAGCATTGCTGAACTGAATTGCGAGTCTGTTGCGGTGCATTTTAAGCACTGCTCCTCAGAACAAGATGAAAAGTTCGACTGCATTTCTACTTTTCAGTGCTTGACACAAGCATCAGCCAATTGTATTGCAGCTACAAGACTAGCACTAGCCAATGACATGGGGGCTGGACTTCGTCAATGCGTACAACTTAACTGGATACCTAACAGGAAGGATGCAACTGGTTACCGTTACCACAAAGGTGTAGCCTACTTGAACCAAGCACCAACGTCTCGACTTCCTGGTTTAGTCCAACTAAAAAATAAGTGTTAGTGTAATTCCTTCACTGACCACTAGGGTGCTGACTTCAGAAAACTGCAAATCCCCATTGATTCTTGTGTTAATATGTTCAGCTTTCGAGCGGATATAAACAGAAATATGTTAAGCAATATTAAATCATCCCGGACCAACATAAACTAAGCCAGCCAAGCTAAAACTGAACTCAAGCGAACCTTTTACAGTCGGTGTCTTTTGTAACATGATGCCGCACAGCACAAGGAAAAGCCAGACCACGGCATTTCAGATGTAATGTAAGTAGTTAATGTTGTCTTTTTGTAACAAAGTACGCAAGATGTGAAAATGGTTTGATATGATGTTGAATGCATAAAAAACAAATACATTTCTCGATTGAAAAAGGACAATTTCAGGTCTCTAATTCAGATAAAGGTTAGTGGTCCACCAGCAAACTCAAAGGTAAAGTCACAATATTATTTTTTATTATAAACTGCTTGCAAGAAGCTTCAGGTGCAATATAAACCTTTGACACTGGAAAAGCCTCGTTTTGCACAACTTTTTGGGGATTTTTGGGGCAAAGAAACACCACATCTTCACAGCACCGTTGGTGCACTGTTCACGTTTTGGAATTTCTTGGTCAGTGCTGGAGTATGTTGTCCCATTTTAAGCTGACTTTTCCTTTTTCCAGTTTAACAACAGTGCTTTAATTAAAAATAAGAAAATAAAATAAAAAGAAGAAGAGAAAAAGGCCAAGTTAGAGATACTAATTGACAAAAGAAGTAACTGGGATAACAATTTCAGAAGAAAGAAGTTTATTAAATTATATTTGTTTACCTCCATCAGTCACTGGAGGTCATGTAGTCACCTTTCTTCCATTCTACTTTGTATCCATCCATCCATCCATCCTAGAGTGAGAAGCTGGATGTGTTTTTGTCGTTTTTCGGCATCTCGATGTCTCTCTGGCCCTCTTTTTCAGGCCATTTTTTTTCCTCTCTCAGACGCTCAGCAGAAATGCTTTATTGTGGCTTTTGGTGTTTTGGTGGAGTTATTCCTCTTTACCCCCTGAGCTTTGGCAAATGACAGAATAAGCCCATGGTAATTCCTCAGCACTAACCACAAACACGCCGCCTCGGTCCCTTTCCTCCAGTGTGTGTGCACGCGTATGTGTATGTGTGCAGTTGTGGGGACTGTGTTTGCTGCCTGACGTGTATGGAAAAGAGTTCCCCCTCGCTTCGCCTCGCCCCCTTAAAACTACATGGTCATATGTGAGTGAGAGGTTACTATAGTGCAAGCAGGGAATGTGACTTGCTTACATTTTCCTCCACAAGGCACTCTGAGATTTGAGCCAGTGTAACCTCATTAAGAGCACTGGTAGATTTGTTTCCATGTATCTGTATCCATGTATCCAGGAGCCGTTGGCATCAGCAGCCAAGGGTCCTTTCATTAAATGTTTCTGAAGAAACTAATATATGTACTCTAAATTCAAAATAAAATGTGAGGGACTATTTCACAGCTCACACACCTGCCCAGACTCGGATCTTCTTCAGGTGCGTTTTGGGAATGAAAAATGAGAGCCGTTTCTCAATTCCATGTACGTCAAATGCGGGTAGTACTTGGAAGTTCATAACAAAAAGTGTCTATAACTGTTACTGAACATGATGTGTTTTATTTTGATTTAATGGTTTTGTAGAGGCGTTTAAAAAAAAGCTGTCTGTCTTGAATTAACCACAGATTTGAGTGAGAGCTGGTCTTGCATGAAAATGATACCGTTCTCTCCATTCTGGGATACTTTTCTGTCTTAAGTCTTAACTAGTCTCCACTTGGTTCTTCCTTGATAAAATGGGCACCGCATGAACACCGTTTGGCGTCAAAATGCAAATAAGACCTTTGGCCGGGAAGTCGTGTCACCACATCTAAAGCAACACCAAGGAGAACTTTCATGTTAAAATAACATTTTCCATTTCATTTGAAGTCATATTTGATTATGTTAAGATCCCTATTAGGTCCGGGGGTACAAATGAGTGGAAACATAATGGTCAGAGATGCAAAGGTAAAATAGCAATGATTTATTCACAAATAGGAATAATAAATACAACAGTAAAACCCAAAGCTTACATTAGGTAAGCGTAAAAACAAAACAAAAAAAAACAACTGAGATTTTCATGTGTCATGAGCAAATAACAAACAAGGGCAGTGAACAAAGGAAAAACCAAGGTTCCCCAGTTCTACAGCAAACCAAAGGCTTAACAAGATAACAAGACAGCAACAAACACCTGATGGCTCACAATGGCAAATTGTGCACCAATCTGACACAGCTGCCCAGAGTGAAGGTTGACAGTTCCTTAAACAGTGAGGAGTCATGACAGATGGCCAATCCCGGAAGAGAGGGAGGTGACCAGTCCCAATAAATCAAGGTGTTTAAATTAAAAGCATTCAAGAAAAGCAAGATCTTTTTCAGTTTTAGGAGCCGCTACATTTGCTTCATGTGGAGCTGTTCCCAGCAGAGGGCAGCGTAATTTACTGAAGGATATTTCTTCTTGTTTGGTTTTAACTGACCAGCTGACTCTCCCTGCAGATCAAACACACCTCTCACATTGATAAACATGTCTCAACATAACTTGGACCCTGACCGTTCAAAGATTTAGAGACAATAAGAACCTTGAGATGAATTCTTTGTTAAACAGTGTTGCAGTGATGTGTGCTCTCTCCTCCTGGTGTTTCTCACTGTTCTTGCTGCAGTATTGTGAGTTAGATGTCTAATGCTGTTTCAGATTCAAATTCAGATACAGAAAACTTTATACAGGCTGTGACGAGGTTTGGGTGGAATAATAAAGAAATGATGGCAAGTCTGGTTGTTGTTGTTGGTGGGTCTTTATTGTGATTCCCCAAACTCAGCAGTGCAAAAGACAAACACACACACTATTTACAAATATACAGTTGATCCATAATCCATAATTCGTAATCAGTTGACAGCTCCCAGCAACACGATACAACAATCATACAACTCACTCTTTTAAGGCAGGAAGCAACCTTTTTGTTATTTGTTTTTTTACGTTCTATTTCGTCGTGTTTTATCCATCCATCTATCCATCCATCCATCCATCCATCCATCCATCTATCCATCCATCCATACACCCTCATTCCTGTGCAGGGTCACGAGGATCTGCTGGAGCCCAAATCATGTCTCTTTAAGTGAAAGGCAGTGGTAGGCTACACCCTGGACAGGTCAGTAATCCATGGCAGGGCCACAGTATTTTATTTATTCTCCTATTTTACATTCACTTTTCACTCACATATTCAGTACTACTGTACAACTGCAACTTGCTGGTTGGCAGTTTTTATAGACTAAAACAAAAAGGTATACATTTGGAGATTTAAAGATTGAATGAAGATTAAATCACAGGTCTTAATGGCAAGAGATTAGATTTTATTTTTTAGATTTTATTTGTATTTTGTCTTTGCCTATTTGGTTATTATTATACAGATATATAAAATAAATATATATCCCTATAATTATTTTTGCTACCCCTACAGAAGACACAATGACTTATAGAAGACAGGGAACATTTTGATCAACACGAGAGTTTCCTCAAGAAGCACCTTCTTTTTCATTTCATTTCCAGTGCACTCTTATCCAGGTGAGCATCCACATATCTGCCACCCTCCAGCATCTCCACCTCTTCAGCCAAGATGAAAGTAGTGTTCAGCTAACTCTGTATGGGGGTAAGGGTTCAGTAATGCATTTAAAGGGAAAACAGTCAAAAGTTTGAAATGCTTTTGTCCCTGATTTGTTTATTGTGAAACTGAATTCCCCTCTGCAGATTTACGGATTCATTGAATTACAAGTTTTCCTGTTTGCATATTCTCATAGAATGGAGCCTTAAGATGGAGACAATAGTTTGGAAGAATTTCTCAGAAAACATTCCTTGTTTGAATTAATTTATCTGGCACCAAATACGACTTTGGGCCAGGGCAGCTTTTATGAAGAAGCTCAAACTTGCGGTCTAACACAGTCATTCGTGACCTTGTGGCCTCAGCATGTAGGAGCTGCATGAATGCCTTCCAGCACAGACTCTGAAAGCTCGTTGTGATTTTACACGAGTCTGTGTGTGTAACTGTGTGTTCTGAAAGGTGCTGAAAGATCAGGCGCAGGGTCCGTCTACGCCTGCTCATGTTAAACAATACCATCTGAGGCACCGGTGCCACATCCACACACAAGTAATCCTTCACCACCACTGAGGCTACAGTACACAATATAACATACACAAATAACGACTGGGCTCAAATAAGGGGTACGAACTTTTGCACGTGAGTAATTCTTTATTTATTTTTTTAAACAAAAAAAAACAACAATATTGCCTCAGTTTATTGAGCTTTTTGAGCATTCATTTATGTCCAAGTATCTTAAGGTCTTTCATTTTCCAGCTTCAAATAATTTCTCTTTTGTATGACCTGTTTTTGAGCAAGCTTTATCTGTCAGAGAGATAAACCCCACATTTGTGTCCAGAATACTCTGGTGTACAGACAATTTCACGGTTGACTCAAGGACAACAAGTTGCCGACATCCCCAAACGTGTTTCTGCTGAAATGTTGTGTTTGGGTTTCACCAAACGTGTCACTGCATTTAAGGCCAGATAACTCCACTTTGGGATCATCTGCCCATAAGTCATTGTTTCTGAACTGGTCAACAGGTTCTGTGACCTCTGAGCTTAAAGTGTTTCCAGTAGCTTTTAGTCAATATCATAGACTGTGTAAGAAGAACTGGACAAAACTCCTGTGATGTCACCATAGATTTTCAGAAAAGTTCTTTTGAAGCCTCAGGAAGCCAGGTGGAACACGCCCACATCATTTTAGCTACCACAAGTCAACTAAGTTGGATATTTTAAAAAATGGGGGTCAACAGAGACTGACTTTAGGAGCTCTGGTCAGTCCAGGGACTTCATTTTATTTATTTATTTGTTTGTTTGTTTCTCCTTGTTAAGAGTGATCACTCACTCAGTTTGTTTCAGACATTGTAGATGTTTTATATGGATCTATTATCTATGCATCTAAGGTCTAGAAGAAGTAAATGGGAATTGTATACAAATTAATGTGAAAAAAGGTATAAGTG